>ML179311.1:98693-125115 GCA_004369135.1 Dendrothele bispora CBS 962.96 | reverse complement strand
ACGTCGGAAGTCAACCGAAAATCTGTCGTGTAATATCTTGTCAATGCTGTTTCTCTATTATATAAGTTCCAAATCGTCCAATAAAAGTGGATAGTATACGAGTAAACTGTAAAGTGGCGAGCCGCAAAGCGAGAGCAGTAAAAAAATCAACATCCGTACTATCAAGGGCAAATCACGTCCACAAAGTCACGCACGCTGTGAGCAAATACGTTTGCCGTACAACGAACACAAAAAGGTCGTGATGCACGCAGTCTATGTACTAAACGAGAGTCAAAACCTACCAGTGCTGGCTATTCAAGCTAGTCTGGTCCAAAAATTCACGGCGAGTGTGAAGTCTTATGTCTGTCTGTGTTTTGATCAGAAGCTCTCATCTTCCCCTCGGCTTGACTCGGCTCGCCAAATAAGGCTGATGGCTGTCTGCCGTCACTAGGTGTTTTGGCTACTTCAGTTTTCTCTGAGAACCTGGGGGTCGGGGATGCCCTGCTTTGCGGGAGTTAAGATTCATAAGAATTATAACCAACTTTTCTCAGTTTCTCTCATAAGTGACTTCCCGGTCTCACTCGCAACCAACTTCCTGGACTACTCGCAAGATACCTCAGACACGGGGGTTACTTTGTCTTGTCTTGTCATGTCTATCTTAAATTATCTTGTTCAAAGCCACTTGTCTCTTTAGAAGTAACTGCTAGAATTTGGTTGCATTTGTCTCTGAGACTGGGAAGTTGGTTATGAATGAGACCGGGAAATGATTGGAGCTGATTTTTTGGAACACGTGTCACCATACACTCATCTGTGCACCAGAATTTAAAGTTTGGAAAGTGAGGATCTTTCCGAGTCGTCCAAACCTTAATTTTTGACAGTATAAATCACCTAGTCACACTATGGAACCAATCCCGGGTGACAATCACCATCCAATTATGGTGATTGTCACCAATCACTGGTTTATCGGGTTTTGTACTGGTGATCCAATTTTACCTAGTACTTAGTGATTCCTACTAGTTAACATAGTGATAATTTAGAACCGGTGATAATCACCCTGTCAAAAATTCCATCAAGTTTTACCTAGTCATTTTTACCCTGTTTTGAACTTTGCAGTTTCCGACAACAACAAAATTTTGGCACGTGACTTTGGGACGGAGATTGAAAAACTTCATGACTTATCGATATCTGATATCAATTCCTTTCCAGTACTACGACCACTGCTGTGTGTTCATCCCTTCGCTCACGTTAGAGAGTTTTCCAATTGGTATGTGCCCTATCTACTCATATTGTCGTTTCACAGTATCTAACACACAACACAAGGGCTTTATCACTTACGTCGGAATGAGTGCCATGGATACATTTCGAGTGCTTCGCTTGGTCTTATTTCGTTGGTGGCTCTTTGCGCTTTGTTTGATTAGGTTCGAGGCTATGGAAACTCTTCTGATACATAGCCCCCACTTCTTTGGTATGTGTTGCATTCATTCGTTGATTTATCGTTATTGACCGTATATTGACATTGACATTCTTTGCCCCCGACGTCGACCACCAAAGAAGCTCACCTTTCTAGTTCGCACCAACCTCTATCTCCTCCGCATCGACCCTATGAACTATCTTGACCGACTTCCCTGCCCCCTTCTTGTTCATCAATAGATTTTGGCCGTTACGAACTTTATACTCAAGAGACAAACTCGCTTTTGTTAATATTCTTGGTGAAGCCGAGGTTGGGGTACTGGAGAATATGAGGAGTCTTTTGAGTTAGATTTTGTATGTGTAGGAAGTAAATTACATGATGTATCTCTAGATTAGTAGATATTTGAATATTACTTGTTTTTTGTGTTATTATAACCATACAAACGAGCGACAAGCAACAAAAAATCTACTCTAAATGACTCTAAAAACAAGTCTCGATAACCCAGTTACGGTCAACCGGGTGATAAAACTTGGTCTAAAAATCACCCGGTAAACCTAGTTTTGACCTATTTTTCGGACACGATCACCCGGTGGAAAAAAACCTGGTCGCAACCCGGATACTGGGTTCTTAGAACCCTGCCCGCACTTGTTTTGGACCCGTTCATCACTCGTTTTGGACCAGTTTTGACGGGTGATTCACCGGGTGATTGTCACCACTTGCGCATCCCTTAGTGTCACATGCATTTGGATGATCTTCTCGCATCAAGTCTCGACGCACATTGACATAAAATCTGAATTACGTGGCTAACAATGAGCAACCCAGACTCCGCAACTGGTGATACAAACAACCCATATGTTAGGTATTACCCGTTTTACACTATGGATAATGCGTATAACTTATTTTATTTTGGAAACAGTATGTTCAAAAATAGCCAGGGCAACACCATTGGGACTGTAACTGTAAATAATGTCAAAGGAGATCAACATGTCAACTATGGCCCAACTTCAGGTAAAGGAAAAGTCTTGAGCATAGCACTCATAACTAATGTCCACTGTGCTGTAGAATTCAATATCAAGAAGATCCGAGAATGGCTTGCTGCTCCAGACTCATCTTCCAACTACACTAATGCATGTGATAAAAGAACAAAGGATACAGGAATGTGGCTGGTCAATGATGCCAGATTTCACCAGTGGAAAAATAATGGAGGTATTCTGTGGTTACAGGGCCAAGGTTTGTTAGCTTGTGTATATATTGAAAACTTAACACTGAGCACTTTCCAGCTGGATCGGGAAAGACATTTTTATGGTTGGTGCTCTTTGAATAATCAGAAGATGATGGTACTGATTTATTTAGCACAAATGTCATAACCTGCTTGAAGAAAGAACATCAAGAAGTATTCTATCATTACTTTGACACACTGGATGCTAGCAAAGCCAAAACCACGTATAAAGGACTAGTTGCCAACCTTTTGAGTGAAATGGGCACACACAACAGCTTTGATCAGGCTACTCTCAGGAGTCTGTTTGATCAACATGGGATGGGTAACAAAAATGTTTCTGTCAGTGATATGCAAAAAGTAGTTCTAGAACTAGCTAGTACCTTCTCAGGAGAAACATACATCATTTTAGATGCAATGGATGAATGCTTGGAGGGAGGGAAAGTAGCTGAATTTATTCAGACAATGTTGCGGTTGGGACAGATGCATATCATGATTTCATGCCGACATCCCATGTCACGGTATTTTACTGTTCCTCAGTTTAGTGCAGATGCTAAGATCTTATTGGATAAGGAGGGAAGGATTGAGGATATTGAGAAGCATATAGAAAGTTTCTTAGTTCAGAATGCAAGGCTATTTAAGAACATAGAGGATGAGATCAAAGGAAGCTTAATGATTGGAGCCCATGGACAGTAAGTAAATTTGCTTTAGATAATGACAAGTATCTCCCTGAATTCACTACAATAAAGAATCCGGTGGGTGGATTGTCAACTTGAAGTGTTGAAAAATATTGGCACCAGGAAGGCCGTTCGAGCAGCCCTCCAAAAACTCCCGAAAACCTTGATGGACACTTACCAGCAAGCTTTAGGAAGGATTGATGAGAATCATAAGGATGAGGCCAAATCTATTCTGCAATGGATATTATTCTCATTTGAATCAGTGACCATTGAGATGGCTTCAGAAATTTTGGCAATTGATGTTAAAAGGCAAAACTTTTCTGAGGAAGATTGTACACCTGGGTTGGAGTCTAGTTTTCACAAAGTGATTCCATCAATGCTAGTGAAGATCATTGATATGGATTATGACTGGGATAGTTCAGAGAAACAACTGCAATTGGCACACCCATCTGTAAAAGAGTTTCTTATGGATCAAATCAGCACTAATTCTCAATTCTATGTCAATGACCAACTGGCACATGAGTTTTTGGCACAATCTTGTATAATATATTGGACGCACTGTGGAAATGATACTGAAGAGAAAGTAGAAAGAACGAGATTGGGTGAATATGCAGTAATGTACTGGATTAAACATGCAGCTTCTGTAGAAAAACCTACAGATTTAAGGATTTTCGTCAAATTTCTTGACAGCAAAAGTGAGTCATATATCTACTGGATACGTCACTATGATGTAGAGCGTGATTTTATACAGTATAAATCAGATAGAAATATTGCAGATCCATTGTATGTTGTGTGTTTGAAGGGCCTCATTAAAGTTGCTGAGAAATTGCTGGACCAAGGAGCAGATGTGAATGCTCAAGGTGGGGAATATGGAAATGCGCTCCAAGCAGCTGTACAATTGGGAAATGAAGCTATTGTGAAGCTCCTTCTGGGAAATGGAGCAGATGTGAATGCTCATGGTGGGAGATATGGAAATGCACTCCAAGCAGCTGTACAAATGAGAAATGAAGCCATTACCAAGCTCCTTCTGGAGAAAGGAGCAGATGTGAACACTCAAGGTGGGGAATATGGAAATGCTCTTCAAGCAGCTGTACAATGGGGAAATGAAGTCATTGTAAAGCTTCTTTTGGAGAAAGGAGCAGATGTGAATGCTCAAGGTGGGGAATATGAGAATGCTCTCCAAGCAGCTTTACATTGGGAACATGAAGCAATTGTAAAGCTTCTCCTGGAGAAAGGAGCAGATGTGGATGTTCAGGGTGAGGAAAATGGCAGTGCTCTCATAGCAGCTTTAAGACAGGGAACCAGTGAAGCCATTGTGAAGCTTCTTCTGGAGAAAGGAGCAGATGTGAATGCTCGAGGTGGGGAATATGGAAATGCTCTCCAAGCAGCTTCATATAAGGGAGACAAAGCCGTTGTGAAGCTTCTCCTGGAAAATGGAGCATATGTGAATGCTCAGGGTGGGGAATATGGAAGTCCTCTCCAAGCAGCTTCATATCTGGGAAATGAAGTCATTGTCAAGCTCCTTCTGGAGAAAGGAGCAGACATGAATGCTCATGGTGGGAAATATGGAACTGCTCTCCAAGCAGCTTCATATTGGGGACATGAAGCCATTGTAAAGATTCTTCTGGAGACAGGAGCAGATGTGAATGCTCAAGGTGGGAAATATGGAAATGCTCTTCAAGCAGCTGCACATTGGGGAAATGAAGCCACTGTCAAGCTTCTTCTTCTGGAGAAAGGAGCTGATGTGAATGCTCAAGGTGGGGAATATGGAAATGCCCTTCAAGCAGCTTCACATTGGGGAAATGAAGCCATTGTAAAGCTTCTTCTGGAAAATGGAGCAGATGTGAATGCTCATGGTGGGGAATATGGAAATGTTCTACAAGCAGCTGTACAATGGGGAAATAAAGCCATTGTAAAGCTTCTTCTGGAGAAAGGAGCAGATGTAAATGCTCAATGTGGGGAATATGGAAATGCTCTCCAAGCAGCTTCATATGAGGGAAATGAAGCCATTGTGAAGCTTCTTATGGAGAAAGGTGCAGATGTGAATGCTCAGGGTGGGGAATATGGAAATGCTCTCCAAGCAGCCTCACATTGGGGAAATGAAGCTATTGTAAAACTTCTACTGGATCATGGAGCAGATGTGAATGCTCAAGGTGGGAAATATGGAAATGCCCTCAATGCAGCTAGAGGAGTTTTCTTCCTGGACAGACATCCATCCACTGAGCAGCTTCTTCTGGCATATGGTGCTCATGAAGACAACTGAACCTTTACCACCTTAGGATTTACCTCTTTGTTCAAAGTTCCTTTCATGCATTGTTCAGATCATGTCCCATGTCTTAAAAACATTGTGCTCCATGTCTATCTAAAAAATCTTTATTTTAGTGTTGATTTTCTCTTTTTTCTCCTTGCCACGTAAAATGAACGAAATCAATCAAAAACAATTCTCTTTGGCCTTCTACTGTTTCATATTCATTTATGTACACGATCGAATGTAAGTTTTGTTGATTCTTCCAATGTAATAACACCTACCTGCAGAAGGAATGAATCAGAATTGCTACTTGACCTCGAAATGAGCATTTAATATTAAGGCTCACTGAACCCGGGCCTGAGGCTCCTGAAAAACCTCTTTTTTGGGACTACTATACTGATATATCCAAACTCAGGTGTATTATGGGAATGGTGGTGTTCAAGGTTATTAGGGTATGAAGTAAATCTGGTAAAATAGTAAGAGTACAGGGACAGTGTAGCAAGATCATAAGATAGTAAGAGGACAGGGACACCTTGGAAAAATTGTAAGAGGATAGAAACAGCGTGGAGAGTCAGTATGGAGTGAAGTGGGCCACCGCAAGCGTGGCAATTACGAGGCTCATTAATTTATCGGAGAAACTGAGGACACTCATAATTATTAGATTTAAGCGCCCTCGGGTTTTCCTAATACTAAATGGGCTAAGTACTCCTGTGGTTAAGTGTGGTAAGGAGAAGTCCCTAAAGGGCGTCGTAATCACACGTAAGCTAAGGAACTCCGTCTCGACGTCTTCATAACCACCAACTTCAATCTTCTCGCTAGGCGTAAGTACCCCAGGGGCTGCGCAGGCTCTACTCACTCAAAAGAGCCAAAAGGAACCATGAAAATACCGACCGCTGAAACAGACAAGAGCTAGGAATATAAGACGTCGGAAGTCAACCGAAAATCTGGCGTGTAATATCGTGTCACTGATTCGATGCTTTTCTTCTATCATATAGAGTTTCTATTCTAATTTGTAGCTCGATGAGGCTCAAGAGTCGATGTTTAACGAAAGTGAGGTTGGCCACAAAACGAGAGCAATAAAAAAATTACAACAGTTGTTGATACGCGCAATCTGCATGCTAAATGAGAGTCGAAAGCTGACAACGCTGACTAGTCAAGCTATTCAAGCCTCATCTCTTCCACTTTGATCCAGAGATTCAGGTATGTATGCTTATATCATTTCTTTGGATAGTGGAGACCATCCGAAAATCACAAAACACCGTTCCCGTTCTTCAGTGGACATTCTGCCCTGGAGGCATACAGGTTTTTAAATTTACCATAGGTAGCTTATCTGAAGGAGGAGAAGGACGTTAACGCACAGCAGTTTAATTACTCCCCATCATGTAAAGGATTTTCGGGAGAGATAATACGGATGTGGGAAGAGCAGGACTTTGACGTCTGTCTGTGTTTGGATCAGAAGCTATTACCTTCTCCTCGGCTCGGCTGCCTTGTCACTTGCGTATACCCGCGGGATCTCGTAAAGCAAAATACCCACGCGTATATACTTCGTTGTTGCATATACACGTCTTCATTAATTACACTCATGTCCCACATATTCACCTTCCAAGACCTTGCACATTATAAGGTCTCCCTCGAGTTCGCTTCGGATCTGTTCGACCAAGCATCGACGTCGTCTTCGAATTCATCGACCATTACCTGGCAACCTCGACTTCAGAACATCAGCGTACCCGCCTCTTCCCAATGTCTCTCTGTTCGGGTTAACGAGTCGTTTGTGAACGGTCGACTTTGCGTTAGTCTCTCTCTTGTGTATGATCCCGAGTCGGAGGCAGAAATTTTCGGTAGGCATTCGTCCCAGGTGCGTAGCGCGCTATTCTTATTTGTTAAGAACATGTTTTGTTGAACCCGTTCCCTAGAAGTCTCTGGATACTCTCGCCGCCAAAGGTGACTTACCACCTACTGAATCTTTTACCAAGCTGCCCGAAGACGACGGAGTGCTATACGTTGACCCATCAGAGACGGATAGCATCCTAGCGTTGCCCGGTGCGTTGTCTCAATAATCTTTCGGCGAGACGCCTAGGCCCTATTCATAAAGCTGAATTGGATGAAACAGGCGCTTTAGTCACCGATTCGGGCAACTCGTTCATCCACTCCAAACTCCCATCATCCCAGTCTGACCTCGTTTCTGGATTCCCCTCACCAAATTCCCAGGCTGAAACCTGGCATTCAGAACTTGGACATCAACGTATAAGGCCTTTAAACGCTATGAACGACTGCTTCCACGAAATCAACTGTATGTCCCCACAAAAATATCCATGTCGCATTCAAACCATCAAATTGACCATCCCTAATCATTTCTAGCAGACCTAGAGTACCTCAACAACGCTTCCGAATTCCTCTTCTCTCCTACCATATTGCCTCTAGACATTCTTCCCAACGATGCCATGGTCGACTCTATCTTTACCTCGGACGCGAAACTGTCATTCTCAACCGAAATTACCCCCAACAGCAGCTCGAATCTTTCATTATTATCACTAGATCCCTCCTTGTCATTGTCAATCGAAGAATGCCGTTCAGATAGGACGCCGTGGTCTGACAGTTCTTCTTCTTCATCACCCGAGTTTACAACAACAACAAGCTCGACGACAACGACGACGCCCACAAATTTATCGGAAGATTCTGACCACGACTACTGTTATACGTCTTCTTCGTCAAGCGGCGACTCGGATGACCGTGACATTCGTAGGGATCTTGAAGGATGTACGAGGACAGCTCGTTCTTCTCCTCGTGATACGGTGAATTTGATTCCTAGCGTTACTGCTACACCGACTATGGGTATTACGATGGCGCGTCTCAGAAAGAAAAAACGATTTCCGTGCTCGCTTTGTGAGGAAACGTTTTCTAGGAGACATGATATGATGCGGCACGAGGTACGTTGGTTTAACCCACCTTTTGTTTTACATAGACCCGGACTGTCTTGGTTTTTCTTACTTGAAAGACTTGACGTTTTGAATTGGTTTTTCTTCGGTTATCGGTACGGATCCGTGTGCTGACGAAAACATGATAACCAGTAGGGCCGACTCTCGTGGCAACGCCCGCTACCCTCTGGCAGATCAATACGATGTGAGTGAGTAGTAGTACGGCTATCAGAGAACGTTGTGGTTGTATATGAAATTTACGAATATGCAAAAATTTCTTTACATTTTCGAGTTATGAGGCCTCTACCGCCGCCGACCTCCAGTCAGGCGGCTTGGAGGCCCCCCTGCAATTGAATGACCTCTTTGGTGCGACATGGCCTTGACTTTGAACACTTTAGCTGTTGACTTGCGGCGGTACCAAGTACTTAAAAGACTTTAGCAAATCAGTATTACGAAACACGTGACTTTTTACATTTTTATTTGCAAAAGGTCCAAACCACGCCAAAAATTGAAAGATGCGATTTTTTGAGTGATCCAACGCCAAGACCCTTAACCCCTAAAGGGGTAGCGGGAATTACTTTTGTCGCTGGTTTGTTGTCCTCTGTTTGGTTTTATTTTTCTCTTAGTCCGCTCAACATGGAAAAGTACAAGAATGGACTTGCGAGAAGTGTAGGAGGTTCTTTTCTAGTGAATCCATGTTGATGGTGCATAAATGTCCTGCTCTGCGATGATATTGTGGAATCACGGCCTTCCCAATGTAGATACTTGGCTCTAGTCTACTGTCTACCTGTAGTTGCAGTGCAGTGGAAAGTCGTAGAAGACAAAGGTGGTACCCGCTTTGTGCATATACTGCGTATGGAAGATCGTTACGAAGCTGAATTCATGGGAGAGCTCAAACCACTCCGGCGGCCGTAGAGGTTCTGTATACGAACCTATGTATAATAAGTAGTTCACGATAGATTAATTAGCGCATATAAAATATGGAATTTGTCTACTTGAGAGAAAAAATGGTCCCGGAGTAGGTATTTTCCCTTTCCATTTTTCTATATACCTAACGCCTCGCTTCAATAGGTCTGGCCATGGTCCACGATATATTTGTAGGAGCAAGATCACCAAAAGAACCTATTACGAGTTACGAATACGTTCCATCAATTATCTACGACTTCATACATCTGTCCTTTTTCGGCGGTACTGGTAAATATCTTTCTCTTTCTCAAGAATTTTATCACCAGAAATCCCATAAATGCGAGGAACATTATTCCAATAACGGTGAAAGTGCCGATAAACGCGGGTTTATTGTTGAAGAAACTAAGGGGAATATGGGTGTTATTTTATTCAAAAAAGAGGTTGATCAATGCGGGAGAGTTGCTCACCTGGCCCCTGTAAGATTACTGCTTTGTTGATCACCTCCGGTACTAGTAGCTAATGTCGAATCGTCCGAGTCCTATTTTTTTATGAAATTTCCAATCAAAGAAGAACATTAGCACTAAAAAACAACCCTGGCTTACTGACTTACCTGTGGAGTCGGTACTTGTGATTGGCTTATAGGTTCAACAGTGGTGGATATAATTATCACAACTTCACTCGTCGCGGTTTGACCTGGCTGAGGTGATATAGTGGAAGTTACCAAGATCTCCCTAGTTGTGCTTGAAAGGTCAGGATTTGTATGTTCCGCAACATCAGACAAAAGGTCTGTAGTAGCTGTAGCTCCCGGTGAATCTGTAGTAGCTATAGTTCCTGGTGAGTCGCTTGTGGTATCAACACCTGAAGTGTGGTTCAGTATATCATCAGTGAGTGCATCATCCGATACACTGTTTGTGGTGTCGACTGATGATGTTGCAGGTGGATTTAAACGACCGTCGAATAGACTAGAACAAAATGAGTAATAACTTCAATATTTCTGCCTGTCAGTGGATGGGATAATAGGTGTCGCACGTTCCAAGAATCGATGCAACTGTAAATGCACCCCCATTTCCATCAAAAACTGTAGAAGCTGCAATTTCCGGTAAATCTGTAGTAGCTGTAGTTCCTGGTGAGTCGCTTGTAGTATCAGCGGCTGAAGTATGGTTCGGTGCATCATCAGTGAGTGCATTACCTGATGCAGTGTTTGTGTTGTCGGCCGATGATGTCGCATGTGGATTCAAACCACCGTCGAGTCGACTGGAAGAAAATGCGCAAGAACTTCAATATTTCTGCCTGTCAGTGGATGGGGTGATAGGTTTCGTACGTTCCAAGATCAAATGCAATTGTATATGCATCCCCAGGGAGATCCCCAACGATAAAAAATCTTTTCGTTATACTTATCGGACCCAATGACGGAGTGTCACTGTTCCTCAGATCTGGAAACTTCAAATCAGTACCTTGGATTTAGTTGAAGGAGATGAAGAGCACACCGTCCATTGTGGGGAGAAAGGTGAATGAGTGTGTGTCCTTCTAAGGATGGAGGGGATAGACTTCGTGTCAATAATTATGAGGCTTACCCAAAAGCTGAATTGTTTATGAGATTTGTGGATCACGGAGTTTGAATGGCGGGAAGTTGGTTGATTCTGCGTGTAACCAGAAGACGATGGCATCATTCGCATTTATCTATCATTGCATCCGGAAAGTTGTATTTCACTCTCTTGGAAAAAGTAGAAAGAAAAAGTACAGAGGACGAGAGTGACGAATTATGGTTTACTCGCTGTTCTTTGGAATGGCCAGAAAACCAGGTTCAAATTGTTTCGACTTTCAAGATGATACTTTCAAAGAAGTTACCACACATCAAACATCACATCTGTCGTGGGTATCAATATCGAGGTATGATACCTTAGAATGAAGGTCAACGTTTGATCTGAAAATAAGACACGCAACTTATGTAAATCGTGATTATTTTGCGTTTCATTGACCCTGTTTTCCCCGGCTTGTTTCAGCTTGTACAAGCCTGTCAAGCCAATCAAGCCACAGGCGGACCAGCCAGGTGGGTCTTTACGCAAGTCGGGTGCTCAGTAAATAGAGAAGTTTCACGATTAGTAGACCTCCGGGACGTTCCGGTGTTGGCTTATAAGGATTCTTGACTCAATTCCATGCTCATCATCACATACCTATGGCTGACCGTACGACGCAAAACACACAAGATGATCTCTTAGAGTACATAAGGATTCTTGGTGTGGAAATGGCGGTCATATTTCTGTTATATGGTTTGTATGCTGCATTTTCCTTTATTGCGATGTACTGCCTCTTGTGAGTCATACTTCTGTGGCCATAACTTTTGTCCTCTGAAACTTTTAGATTACGAGGGATCCGTGAATCGAGACCTCGAGCGACACTATTTATTATCACACTCTTTGAATTCGTCATCACAACCTCCTACTTGGTCCTTCGTTTTGTGTTATTTCTCATCATCATCCCTAAATCAGCACAATCCGTGGTGGATGCAGGGCCCGAATACTTCGTCCACATCAACTCGCTGGCTTCTCAATATCGTATCGTCACAGAGTTCATGCTACGCTTTATTGTAAGATGCTCGAATATCCTCATCCCCTTATGGCATCTAACAAAAATGTACAGTTTGTGTTTTCAGACGGAATCGTCATTTGGAGAACTTGGAGTCTCTTTCCCTACAAAACATCAGTAAAGGTCTTATTGAGTCTCTGCTTGCTCGCTTCCTCCAGTAAGAGTTGCTCTTTTTTGACTACATATTTACCAAGTTTAATCGTGTTAGTTTGTATTTTCGTTGACGCTGGACTATATACTGAGAAAGTGGTTTCAATGCAGTGAATGATCCAAGGCAGAATATGATGGTGATCATTCCACTGCTTATTACAAATCTCGTGGCAACCGGTTTAGTGTGCTACACGGCATGGTAAGTTGATCACATTATGACATTGATATATTTTGATTTTCTCTCTCAAGGCGCCATCGCAGAGACATCAATCAAAGACTTAGCAAAACTAAAATGACGTTCAAGATTCAAAAAATCTTGGTACTTTTATCACAGTCGGGATTCATTTATTGCGTCATCTGGGTATACTCATTTCCACTACCGTACACCTTATTCTGATCTTGTGCTTTTTGAGATCTCAAATACAGAAGCGAACGGGGAAGCGAAAGATGACTGGGAAGCGAAAGATTTAGATTTTTCGACACTCAGAGCAGCTATTGAGGAGCGGTTTTTTTAACAGCATCTATCAAACATGTAGTTCAAAACTATGATACAGTTGGTACATCAATTCTACCTTATATGCCCAAGAAAAATAAAATACGCCCAAAAATACAAGAAAAATACAAAGATGCACAGAATCAGCAAGTTTGAAGCACTCTAGTAGATGCAGAATCACTCTCCCAATGCTTTACAACGTTTAGAAGAGTGTGTATAACACAACGGAGATGAAGAGCATCGTTTTCGGTTATATTTCCTCACCCTCTCCTCCTCATCCCCCCCTGATTCCTCCATATCCGATTTCTCGGACTCTCCCTCATCCACAATCACAGGAATGACACCGTTGAATGAATCTATAAGCTCCCTTGACAATCCATCGGACCTTTCTGACTCACCATCAGATTCTTCATTGTCTGACCTATTACCTCGGTCCGCACTTTGAGCTGCTCCACCACGGCCTCGACCTCGACCTCGACCTCTACCACGGCTATTTCCACCTCTACCACGTCCACCCCTACTACGGCCACATCCTCTTGTAGCCTTGTCGGCCTTCTCTCTATCCTGAAGATCCCGCTTTTCCCGCATTCTATTCAATTCATCCTGATCATAAACCCTTGCCTCTCCTGGGACTCGTTGTCGATCACCCTTCTTTTTCCGACCAACTTCTGTCTTCTGGAGCTCACGAATTCGACCATTCTGAATACCAACTCGGGCACGCAAGCGTTCAGCCTCGTTGGTGACATCTTGAAGTGCATGTATTACCGTACTTGGACTAGAAGGGGGTGACTGAATGATGGTGTGACTTTTTTCAAGGATTGTGTTTGTTCTTTCACGCCGTCGTGGAGTGGATGGATCTTCTGGGCTTTGGGATGAATGAGGGGAAGATGGTGAGGGTGTATTCTCAGCTTGTTGAGTTTGTTGGTCTCGGTAACGTTGCAGAACATCAAAGCGGTTGGGGTTGTAAGGATAGATTCCGGTGCGCTCAAATCCTGCAACAATGTTTGTCCTGGTGAAAGCTTGCTCCCGAGCACGCGGTAAGATGCTGTGGTAATTCAGTATAAAAATCAGGGATCTGACACACTGCCAGCTCACCGAGGAAAGTCCTGTTTAGCAATGGCTACAGTACCTCTAGTCTCTTCATCTACTGCACGACCATATGCCTGTTGGAGTGGACGAAAACACGACACATCGAGTGGCTGGGTAATACCGCTGGTCTTTGGAGGCAAGCCGATGCAAATTATTTTGTGCTCCAATGCAAATTTGATGACAGGGTAGGAGAGGTGAGATTCGTGTTAATCAAATATGAGGGCCCGCCATTCCTGACCAGCCTTTTCCCTTGTTGCTGGTTTGTAACATCTCTCTAGCCACTCCAAAAACAACTCACCATCAATCCATCCATTTGGTGAGGCCGCAAAAAAAGCCTTTTCAAGCAGAGAGTCTTTTGCCCATGCAAAGGAAGGACGGGCACCCTTCATAACAATGAAAGGTGGGAGAACTGTGCCATCAGCACAGATGCAGTCAACAACCGTGATGAGCTCTCGGTTCCCATCTTGACGGACAGTTGCTTTTCCAGATCCGCCTGGCACATCTCCCCAACCAGCTCGAAAAATTACAACATTGTCACGCCAAGGCACACCCAGAAGAAAGCCCTTCTTGTCGACATTGGCAATGTTCCAGTATTTCACATCGTAAGGCGGTTTTTGAATGCGCTCAAGCTGCAAAAGTTAGTCCTTGTGTGTTGAGAGAAGCATAGAACAACGCACATTCTTAAAAAACTTGTCTAACCGCACAGGATCATTCTCAACAACGCTTCGAGCAACATCCTTCTTGTCACTTGGTCCCGTCCTCAACTCCGGAAATCAGCTCATAAACCTTCGAATCCAGGTCCTCCCTACAGTCTGATTACTTCCTCGTTCCATTAGAATATCGTTAGCATGACTGGTGATGATATCATGTGTTAGATGAATGCCCCAACCATCCAACTCCCTCAACCAATCCCGCAACTCTGTCTCCTCAACACTTGATAATTTTTTCATATGCTCATGTGCTTCTGCGCGACTCTGGCAACCATTTTGTTGGTGCCAGAGCGAAGATTCTGCGAGTCCTTGCCGTTGTGCTGCTGCATGAAAGGTGCTACCGTTTCCTCGGTCTTCAATTGCCCGTTTGAACGCTTCTTCGTGCCTCGTATCAGCTTCTTTCTTTTTCTGTGCCTTCGTGCCATGTGGTCGTCCACCGCGATTACTGCTGGGACTCATAGAATATCATTAGGGGGAGGATGCGAGAGGTTATATTGTTGTAGAGAGTACGCGTTTATTGCTTCAACTGGCATCTCACGTGATCTTTCGCTTCGTGGTTTTTGTGTATTTTCATGCTGCCCGACAAGATGCAAAGATTTCGGGCACAACACAAGCTCAGAAAAATCCGGAAAAATTTTCACACTATTCTACGCATTATTTGAGCCAGATGGAAAAAAAATCATCCAAATCGAGTGAAATGCCAGTGTTCTGGCCCGATTTCATGTTTTTATTTTGCTTCCCCGTTCGCTTCTGTATCTGTGTGATAATTTTTAGTAAAGATACATCTACACCGTCTTTGGGTATCTACTCAGATGCCATGCCTCTCATTGCGGTAAGTCTGTTGTTTGGTTTGTATAATTCCGTGAACTGTCATCTCAATCAATAGAACTAGGCACTGTACCCAGCACTCATTATTATGTTTACGACATTGGAAGACTACAGATATGGATCTCAAGAGGAAGATATTCTATCTCGTTCAATAAAGTTTGCTTCTGGCTCACAAAAGGGCCAGTTAACTGGCTACACACCAGAAAATGATATATCTGTTTTTGTACCCGCTGTGACCACACAGAGGGAGACTTCTTCAATCTCATTCATTGAACAGCGCTAAGACTTTTTTCAATAGTTTTCCAGTGGTCACTTAGCTCCGGCCGCCCATGGACTCTCAAACTGAGAGATTTTTGATACGATCGACTGGTCTGTGCTTGCAAAGAATGATGATGGTAGTGGTGATATATCTACGTCTACTACAACTACGAATGTGAACCAATCTGTTTCTATCCTGGACCGGCCTGTCGTCTCTGCTCCTATTTCTGACCCCACTACTACTAAATCCTAGTTGTAGTCCTCTAAGGTGTTATTTATACCCAGTGTTAATCTAGAGCAAGAATTAATGTGAATATGCATATGACTTGCGATATGATGTATTTCTGAAACTGATATCAACTGTACTTGATAATTAGAGGTCTTGCGCAGAGCCAACCAATGCCACGTGGGCTTATTCAGCGTGCGCGCGTCGGTTTGCAGTGTTTGGTTGCGCTAGCCAACCGCTCTCCATTTTATATGAAGAGCACCAGGAAAAAAACCAGCACTTGTGGATATAACAAGGACACCTCAAATAGTCTGTTCCGCCACTCCCTTTGCCTAAATCTTGACTTGGGACAGTGTATTTACTTACAATTTAAATTTTCAGCTTCCGCCGTTTTCTTTCCCTCCAGAGTCACATGACTGATCCCACACTCCTGGACGCTACCAGTCTCCTTGTGTATTTGTTCATAATCTACATCTTCTAGTAGCCCCAAATGAGGCATTCTGAACAATATAGGCTGTTTGAAAATGATAGACTCTACAGAGTCAAAAAATAAAGTGTATCTGTGCATAGTTGGCTATTGGTTGGCTAGTGCAACCAACCACTGCCAACCGTCAATGCGTGCATGCTGAATAAGCCACACGTGGCATCGCCGGTTGACTCTGCCCAAGACCTCAAAACCTTAGTCGAACCTTAATACATTCAATCACAGGATTGGCATGTGAATATGCGGTGGGATCACAGTCTGCATGTGATCAATTTGTGAGGTGTTTGAGGGTACAGGAAAACCCCAGTCGAAGTCAACAGCGCCGCAGGCAGAGCTCCGAAGCCCCTATACGTGGTTTCAGGTTTTCTCGAGCTCTCATGAATCCTTCACAAAGCGCAACAATTCCTATTGACCCGAGCCTCCTGGCTCTGACATCATTCCCGACTGCTTCTCAACCAGTTCCCAATATGGGCTCGGCAAATCCAAATACGGGTGACACATCTGATGGAAGCCAGAGTGAGCTGGTTCATTTTTACCTCGGACTCTCGCAACAGCTGACTGTCTGAATCCAGACTCTATCTCAATTCAGGTACCATCTTTGTCGGGGCCTGTACGTACTCTCAGAAGTAAGGATTTGACGGGTGGTGTTAAGATGAAGTCTCGAGACCCCTAGTATGTCAAATCACTCTTCTTAGCTTAAACCGAATGTTTTAATATTATTGCATAGTTTAAAGCTAAGGAAAGATACCCTTCAAGAGAAGTGTCGGAATTTTGGGCTGGTAGAGACCGGAACCAAAGAGAAACTAGTAGAGCGGCTGTGAGAATATGAGAGGACCTCGGCAACTGTAGAATTGTATGTCAGTCCTCATGTTCAATTGGTTCTGTATATTGATTTCTGTCTAGACCAAGTTCTCCTGCGACAGATCCTCCCAGAACAGTACACACCTCCGAGTCCATTAATATTAGTCATATATACCAGGAAGTTCGTGAGCTGGAGAATTCATTTGTTGATGGGTACCGAGATAATATGGAAGGAATCGAGGAAGAGACGGATAATGAAAGCGAGAGTGAGGATGAGAATGGAGATAAGGATCAATTGAGTCCGGCTTTTACAGATGAACAGGTGGATGGGGTCATTTTCAGTACCAGATGTAAAGCGGGCCAACAAACTGAGAAATCAACCATAAAACAATGGGAGGTATGTTCAATCAGTTTAATAAATATTCAATTTATACTAATGGTTCACTCTAATTAATCAGACATGGGTCACTAGTGCCATCAGCGATGGAAAAGTTCCAGACAACATTGTGGATGCTAACCATCGAATCCAATATCTGAGCTATGCTGCAACACGAAAGCTATTGACTCGGAAAGGATCACCCAAAGCTGGCAATGACCGACTTTCACACCTCAGGCACCCTCTTTATGGTACCCTCTTAGGCTGCTCTTTCCATGCATAAATGCACCCTAAGTGGTATCCATTCCATGGAACTTCCACAGCTCATATGGATTCCTTCACTATCTCCCTGCTATTACTTATAAGGAATTCCTTTATTAGCAACCCACTTATGCCAGGGAATTCCTTTTCCAATACATTATCATCTGTACCATTATTGCTGTTGTGCTACCTTGAGGATCAAGTGATTATGGATGAACTATATCTCTGTTCACATCCTTGCCTATTATAATTCTAGAAGTAGGAAAATGACTACGGTACATTACCATGATGTTAATATGCTAACTCCAATGCATTGCTGCTCATGTGTATTTTTTGGGCTCAAGTACAAAGACACACATCCATCATGATTACTTTAATTCTCACAGCAAGAATATTGGCAAAAAAGCACCTGTCTATATGAAACAAAACTGTTTTTATGTCTTGCAAATTGTTCAGTTAAACCTACAACCAATGTTTACCAGTTGTTCCATGTGATTCATCTGCATCCTTTGTCCCAATTGCTTTACAAAATGCACACATCATTCTTATGCATATATAAAGAAACTCCTCCAGATATCAAGGAATTCCTTGGCAAGGCATTGTTTTGTTCTCTAGATGTTGAGGAATTCTGCCAGGCTTTTTGCTTTCCTCCTGATATTGAGGAATTCCACTGCACACTATTCACATAAAAGTACGACGGGCTGTTCTACGTTTTCTAAAGCCCGTGTTGTGTTCGAGTCTTTTTAGGCCTTTTTTAAAAGTGTGATAAGATGCGTAATAAACTCGGTCTACCTTTTTTTTAGTAGGTTTAGCTCACTTTACGGTCACAAGACCGGGCTAAAGTACAAAAATAAAACGAAGGGGCAAGCGAAGACATAGACACACTATTAAAAATCATTTCTATGTAGATGTGGCAGAAACCCATAGATGAGTCTACGGTACGGAGAGTAACGCCATTCAGACAACAAACCAAACATATTAAGGCACTTGACAGTAGAGTTAGTTATCTTGATCCGTGACATGGGTCGTGAGTAATAATACAAATGCTGTAACCTTTCTGATGTCTATACCTAGAGTTCTCCTTCTATAAGATAGAGCAAGTTATTTCAAACGAAGACCGAGTGTTTTCCCGGTCAATTGACCGATGTGTGGTCTTTTACTATATAGACAAAAACATGGGCGACACTGGTGTGTCTCCCTCTGAAGAAGTTAGAGTAAGTAACTTGTCGCGATTCTGAAAAAAGTTATCAAAAGGTCACCAGTGAATCGAGGCCCGGCGGGTACCTGAGAGTTTGACTCTCTAAAAACTATGCTAGCTGACCAGACACGAACGTTTCTTACTACTACCATCACCACTATATAGATGCAGATGATGTTGATGCTTACACTTGGTTAGACAAAGATAGGACCTGGCCGGACAGCAGAGACGAGGATAAAGACTGGGGTGATGATGATTTAGGATCAACATCAGGAGATTCCACAATAAATATGGGTCACAATTAGATCTCGTTCTTAATTACACTTATACGTATACTGAACGCTATACTACATAAAGACTTTGACTATAGTTGACATGAACTATTAATCTCCAGAACGCGTCTCGGTTGGTTACGGTGCACCCGAATAAGTCGCACGCGCGCAGCCAAACGTCACAAACCAACGCGATCGGTTGGCGAGAGGTAAAATATACTTCTCGTGGTCCTTTTTTTGGTCGTGAACACCTATATTGTTCCTGTGGAGTTTATCAGACAAGGCGGTGAGGGAAACGGATTTAGAACTGAACCCTGTCACATAAATGAATGTTAAATTTAAAAGTCGAAGGCGGCAAAAGAAAGGGAGGTCTCAGTGTACTGACTAGGGTGTGAGGACCTGCGATGGTCAGAGGAACACATAAACAAGTATTAGATGTAGAAGATCAGGGGTTTACTCCGTAAGACTTGTTATATCCGACAAACTTTTACTATCTGAGATGTCTCAGTTTTTTATTTCACATAGACACGTATCAACCGATAACCAACCGATCACGTTGGTTGGTGACGGTTGGCAGTTACGCACGTACGACTTATTCGGTGTGCACCGTAGCGGCCAACTGAGACGGGTTCTGGAGTTTTGGAATCAGCTTGGAATTATGTAAGTTAGTGTCCTAACCGTACACTTATACGCCACCCTAGTGTCAGACGTACACTAGTTAAACACTCCACAAACTCCCATGTCCTTTTGGGGTCAGCTTCAGTTGTCGCGGCGTCCGTCTCGAGGCTTCGGGGATATGCACCAAAGTCCAAAAGAGCTCGAGAGTACTTAGGAAGTGTTTCGCGTTGTTAAGGATAACTGGGCTCGGAGGACCGAGACTGTAGTAAGGGCTGACGAAGAGTTGGTCAAGGGTTATACCCGAGCCGTTTAGGTTTATGTCCACTGTGTAGACTACCTTCGGTCTCACTCGACCGAGTAAAAATGGAGCCTGAGAGCGTTGTCGACTGACAGACTTAGGTCTGAGATAGAGTTAAGTCCATGGTAGAAACAGCCCCGGACATGCATGAGAGTCTTCATTCCTAAACTACCCACCACAATTCTACTTCAGAGCTCTGGGGATCATACAGTTTAGTGAGAAGAATCGAATTTGGCTTACAAAATTATAATAACGTATCAAATTTCGATTCCTTTCTATGGGAAGTTCTCTTCACAGCCTTAAAACCCGACCATCTCTGGCCTTGGTTTCTCTTTGATCATCTCGCCGACACTCTTATACTCTCCTGGAGCCGTTGACATCTTAACATACAGTCAGGAGTACAAGTTAACCAAGACATATAACTAAAGACAGATCTGGTTCAAGAGGACGCTGTCTAGGAGGGTCTTGTCATGTGTGGAGGCTCAGGTAATTATAATCAGTATATATGGTCCTTCAAGCACTCGACCTCTTAAGTAAACAACTACCCATGGCTCTATTATACCTTCCTTAGCTCCTTCTCTGTCTATTACTTTCGCTCTCACTCCTACTCTTACCTCTATTCCTAGTTAACTCAGGCCGAAAATGTCTACTTGTCCACCTACCCCAGTAAAAGTCATGGTCTACATTTCGCCCGGTTGTTTGACTCTTTAGTTGGTATTTTGTTACCCTCCATACAAGTTAGTCAAATTATTTATAAGTTAAATATGATTACCAAGTGAGATTAGTTAATCTGTACCCAGTGATCACGGTAGTCGCTACCCTTTTCAAGGTCTGTTGTAACACCTACGATTGGTAGCTTAGGTTATAGACTCGATACGACGTTGTGCTTTCGATAACTGAGCCTTTCCTAGTGGGTTTCGACCGTTACTGGCTGAAAGTGTGGAGTCCGTGGGAGAAATACCATGGGAGAATCCGACGAGAAAGGTACGTATTTACGTGGGATTCACCATAGGTAAGGTACCTTGAAGGTGTCGAGTATACCTAAGGAAGTGATAGAGGGACGATAATGAATATTCCTTAAGGAAATAATCGTTGGGTGAATACGGTCCCTTAAGGAAAAGGTTATGTAATAGTAGACATGGTAATAACGACAACACGATGGAACTCCTAGTTCACTAATACCTACTTGATATAGAGACAAGTGTAGGAACGGATAATATTAAGATCTTCATCCTTTTACTGATGCCATGTAATGGTACTACAATTATACGATTGAGGTTACGTAACGACGAGTACACATAAAAAACCCGAGTTCATGTTTCTGTGTGCAGGTAGTACTAATGAAATTAAGAGTGTCGTTCTTATAACCGTTTTTTCGTGGACAGATATACTTTGTTTTGACAAAAATACAGAACGTTTAACAAGTCAATTTGGATGAGTATAGTTGGTTACAAATCGTCAACAAGGTACATTAAGTACACGTAGGACACAGGGTTGACGAAATGTTTTACGTGTGTAGTAATAACACGTATATATTTGTTTGAGGAGGTTTCAGACAAAATAGAGGTATATAGTTCCTTAAGGAGTTCCGTTAAAAAAAAGGGAACTATAACTCCTTAAGGTGATGTGTGATAAAGAAAGGGGGGTACAGTTCCTTAAGGTGGTCTGTGATAAGACAAGGTGGGTAGTGTTCCTTGAGGAGTTCCGTACTTAAACAAGGGATCTTCAACTCCTTAAGGTGGTCCGTGAAAAGAAAAGGGAACTACAACTCCTTAAGGTGGTTCGTGTTAGGACAAGGAGGCTACACTTCCTTAAGATGATCCTTGATTGTACAAAGGGGTCTACAGTTCCTTAAGGTAGATGTGTGATAGGACGAGGGGACTACAACTCCTTAAGGAAGTCCTATTTTAACGTGACCTCCTTAAGGTGTCCTGACTCGATAGATGTTCCTTAAGGAAAGTGTGTTTGGGTAAGAGTTCCTTAAGGAACACACGTCAGTACGAAGGTTCCTTAAGGAAACTCTTTCAAGTTGGTGGTTCCTTAAGGAAGTTGTGTCAAATTGTTAGTTCCTTAAGGAAACTCTGTCAAGTTGTTGGTTCCTCAAGGTGACTTCAGTAGAGGAAAATCAGATTCGTGACCAATAAACAACTGAAGAATTTGGTGGGTTACTTAGGAATCAAGATGTAGGAGTGGAAATGAATGTCGTTGAGACAAACACTCAAGTAGAGATAAGTTTCAATCGTGTTAGAATACAAGTCTACAGATTATAAAAGACACGTATTAATAGAAATTGTATTTGCCTACATTAGACGTGTGAAAATGGAATGTAAAGGTGTGAAAGTTATTAGAGAACACAGATGTGGGGTATACCTCGGGGGTATATATATATGGTCCCTCCTTCGGGTCGTGGGCCTTATCGTTATAGGGTCCACGAAGTAGGGTCACCCCAAAATATAACTCATAACTATATGGTCGACCCCGAGATAGACCGGATAACTATGTCGCCTAAAAAACTTATAAAGATCGAAATATATTACGTAATAAATAACTTTTACATAGCCGGGCACAGTGTAGGATATTCTCTTTAGTAAAAAACCAAGTTTAGAGTCTATAATCATTACACTAGGACATATATATATGGCCAGATGGAGGGGGGTAAGACCAATATTATGGTATAAGTCTATCTTTTAAGAGTGTGGGGGGTTTGAACTATGTAGTTACGGGTGCAACGTTACCTACGACCTGTACGAAAGGTTTATACCAATCTATTTCACCGACTTCTCTTTTTGTGTTTTATTTAAGGGTCTCGGCCGCTACTTTTTATATAACTCCCAGGTATACCCCAATAAAACCCAACCTCTTAAGTCTAAAACTGGGTCTTACAAGGAGAGAGAATACACCTTTCTCTATAAGTTCTAAATGCACACTGGTTTCACAGTTTCGTCCCAAATGTTTAGTTTTGGGATATAGAACTAAAACCACCAGGGTATATATATATGGCCACTCCTTGTCACCGTCGTACGGCTTTTCATTATGATCACCCGGATCTACCCCATATATATATGACCGACTCCAGTCTCTCGGTATTCATATCAAGTCTCACCTCTATCTAAAAAAGACAAGGTATTAAGAAGGACCATATTTAACCCTGGTAGTTAATTATATATATGGTCACTCCTTGAAGTCACCGTCGTACGACTTTCCATTATGATCACCCGGATCTACCCACATATATATGGCCGACTCCAATCTCTCGGTATTCATATCGAGTGTCGTCTCTATCTAAAAAGACAAGGTATTAAGAACGATTACGTGATATAAACCTAGTAGTTAATAACGTCACTCCTGCAACTGTATAAAAGAACAAATATAATGTTAGATTAGTCATATACGAAAGGTTTCTGTCTGTCTGTACCACCGACTCTTCTATTTGTACTTGATATTAAGAATCTCAGTCGTTACTCTTTATGTAACTCACTATGTTTATCCCCATTAAACCCGGTCCCTTAAGTATAAAAAACTAATCTCAAAAAGACAGAGACCACATCATGTACAACAAGTTCTTAACACACACTAATTTCACAAATTCGTCCCGATTTCCAAAGTTTGTGTTCTACAACACAGAGATAAGAACAATAATGGGGCATATATCTATAAGGACATGTGAGACTGACATAACTTTCTGGACTCCGGTAAGGGGTATTAGACAAGTGTTCCGTTCACTAGCACTTGGTCATAATGGTAAATTTAGACAGATCAAACTAACATGATCAAGTACATTTCCATTAGATATAGAGTACACTCGAGAATTCACAATACCAACTAGGTAAGTCATATATATACAGGGTACATAGAGTAGTGAATGAGATGAATTAATGCAAAGGCAGATATCTCTATCACAAAAATGTTAGTCGTCAAATCTAGAAATATGATGAAACATTTCAGTATCTTTACAGAAGTATACTAAGAACTAACGAAGTCTCAAAAAACGAAGTGTGGTAAAAGACGTCCTAGTGTGTCTATATAGAAACAACAGGACGAAGGGTACCAAACATAACTTATTCAGACTTCGTAACTCGCAGTTAATTATAAAAAGTAAACTAAGAAATGTACCATCACAATTAAAGACATGACGACAAACATATTCGAGATACAGATACATCACTTAAAATAAATCACCCTCAATAACTACTCTAACTACCCTATAGATCAAGAACCTACCTAGTAGGATGAAAAACGGTTACTCGAATATACCATAACATGCAAACGTACCAGAACATGAGAGTTTAATCTGACTAAAAATACAAGTATGACCAAGTCATAGTCAACAGAACAATGGTCTAATACCCCTTACCGGAGTACAGAAAATAATGACACACTAACAGACACTTATAGATAAATCAAAAATAATGGTTCCAAACTCTGTGACAGAAAACAAATTTGGAAATCGGTGACGAAGGTGTGAAAATAGTGTGGATTAAGAACTTGATGTACAGAATGTAGTCTCTGTCTCTCAAAGATTAACCTTTATACTTAAGGGACCAGGTTTAATGGGGATAAACATGGAGTTACATAAAAAGTAACGACCGAGACCCTGAATATAAAGTACAAATACAAAAGTCGGTGGTACAGACAGACAGAAACCTTTCGTATATGACTAATCTAACATTACATGTGAACTTCTATACAGTTGAAAGAGTCACGTTACTAACTACTAGGTTTATATCACGTAATCGTTCTTAATACCTTGTCTTTTTAGATAGAGACGACACTCGATATGAATACCGAGAGATTGGAGTCGGCCATATATATGTGGGTAGATCCGGGTGATCATAATGGAAAGTCGTACGACGGTGACTTCAAGGAGTGACCATATATATAATTAACTACCAGGGTTAAATATGGTCCTTCTTAATACCTTGTCTTTTTAGATAGAGGTGAGACTTGATATGAATACCGAGAGACTGGAGTCGGTCATATATATATGGGTAGATCCGGGTGATCATAATGAAAAGCCGTACGACGGTGACAAGGAGTGGCCATATATATATACCCTGGTGGTTTTAGTTCTATATCCCAAAACTAAACATTTGGGACGAAACTGTGAAACCAGTGTGCATTTAGAACTTATAGAGAAAGGTGTATTCTCTCTCCTTGTAAGACCCAGTTTTAGACTTAAGAGGTTGGGTTTTATTGGGTATACCTGGGAGTTATATAAAAAGTAGCGGCCGAGACCCTTAAATAAAACACAAAAAGAGAAGTCGGTGAAATAGATTGGTATAAACCTTTCGTACAGGTCGTAGGTAACGTTGCACCCGTAACTACATAGTTCAAACCCCCACACTCTTAAAAGATAGACTTATACCATAATATTGGTCTTACCCCCCTCCATCTGGCCATATATATATGTCCTAGTGTAATGATTATAGACTCTAAACTTGGTTTTTTACTAAAGAGAATATCCTACACTGTGCCCGGCTATGTAAAAATTATTTATTACGTAATATATTCGATCTTTATAAGTTTTTTAGGCGACATAGTTATCCGGTCTATCTCGGGGTCGACCATATAGTTATGAGTTATATTTTGGGGTGACCATACTTCTGTAGACCCGTATTCTAACGAGGTAAGGAACACGACCCGAAGGACGGACCATACATATACACCCCCGAGGTATACCACACATCTGTGTTCTCTAATAACTTTCACACCTTTACATTCCATTTTCACACGTCTAATGTAGAAAAATACAATTTCTATTAATACGTGTCTCTTATAATCTGTAGACCTGTATACTAACACGATACTAAAACTTATCTCGACCTGAGTGTTGACTCAACGACATTCATTTCCACTCCTACATCTTGACACCTAAGTAACCCACCAAATTCTTCAGTTGTTTAATGGTCACGAATCTGACTTTCCTCCACTGAAGTCACCCTTGAAGAACCAACAACTTGACAGAGTCACCTTAAGGAACCAACAACTTGACACAACTTCCTTAAGGAACCACCATACTGGAAAGAGTGTTCCTTAAGGAACCGACGTACTGACAGACCCTCCTTAAGGAACTCTTACCCAAACACACTTTCCTTAAAGAACATCTATCGAGTCAGGACACCTTAAGGAGGTCACGTTAAAATAGGACTTCCTTAAGGAGTTGTAGTCCCCTCGTCCTATCACACATCTACCTTAAGGAACTGTAGACCCCTTTGTACAATCAAGGATCATCTTAAGGAAGTGTAGCCTCCTTGTCCTAACACGAACCACCTTAAGGAGTTGTAGTTCCCTTTTCTTTTCACGGACCACCTTAAGGAGTTGAAGATCCCTTGTTTAAGTACGGAACTCCTCAAGGAACACTACCCACCTTGTCTTATCACAGACCACCTTAAGGAACTGTACCCCCCTTTCTTTATCACACA
>ML179311.1:26924-95683 GCA_004369135.1 Dendrothele bispora CBS 962.96 | reverse complement strand
TTAGTGCTAAGCTTAACATTGAACTTAGCTCATTTAATGATCAATGTAGTACTAAGTTTAATACTAAGTTTAATATAATCATCGTTTCCCACACCACTGTTAAGCTTATTTACGGTACCACTCCGTGGAAATATAAGTTTAGTCTTCGTTTACTATCATCTATGTCTACGGCCTATGGACGTCCAAAAAGTTGAAAAAGTTTTTAGAGTTAGGTGTAGGCCGTCATAGACATAGACGTCCAACGCCTATCTTAAAGGTAGACCTGGCCGGCCAAAAGGGTGCCTATAGGCCCTTTTTGGCCGTAGGCACAGTACGGAATAAACTAAGGGTACTGGGGTTCTTCAAGAATCGAAGTCCGACGAAGTTTTGACATTCAGCAAAATTATCCCCACTTAGGCCCATAAGAACTACTTAGCGTCGGTACGGGACAATCTTACATTAGTTATGTAGTTAAAAAATTTTGTTACAAATAAGAGAATGGGCGGTTTTCTTGCCAGTTTCAAACTAGTTATTTAGTTCCTTTAATATACACGGAACTAACTGTGTAGGTGAGTAAGCTTCAAACCGTTATCACAGAAGCCGTTTACCCTTCTGTTCAAACGACTATCTAAGTAGTTGTCCTTGGAGACGGGTACCTTGTACCATTACAAGAGGTTGACCTTTCGGTCGTTCCCGACGCTACCGGACTCTCTATCATACCTTCTGAGTTGTATTTTTCATAAATACTCTTATACGTTGAATGTTCAAAACCTTCGAAACTTCATATCGAAAGGCTCGCTCATAATGGATGGGTCAATGGATGACGTAGTTGGACTAGACGACCTTGTGACACTCCATTAATCTTTCCGTAAAGTTTGTGCATCTAGTAAAAACTTTGAATGGGGTATAGGAGTTCTCACAGTCCGTAACAAAATGTTCGGTTTACTCTAGCAAAACGTCTTCAATGTGAACAGAACGGATCCTTCGAGAGTATGTAAAAACTTTCCGGAAGTCATGACTTGACGAACAGTTGACAAAATGGTTTGTTTTACACACGGATACTTAAAAAGTCATCACTATTTAACGTGAATTTGGTTAACTTTTATGGAAGGCGGTACAGACACGAACACGGGTTAGGGTAGGAAACATGAATCATGTTTCCAAGAGGACCAGTTTATTCATCATATCGTCTTATCGCTCTCGCTGTTAACGTGTCGCTCTTCCATAAAACAAACCCTCTTGTTTCGACATACTACCAAGCGAAAAGAAACCTTTCCTTTAGATTTCAATCTACTATAATATGGACTGTCTTTACTACGCGTGAGGACCGAATCGACAGAAACAACGGGTCATGTAACGGTCATGAGGTTTTATACTCACACGTTGTGGTCTTTGGACAGGTAATGGTTCGACTATCATGCCCTACCCGTAGAGCATACCGACGTCTCTCCTGTTTTTATTTAATTCATCAAGTAGAAGAGCTAAATTACACGTATAGACGGTCAAGGTCCTTTTTTTACTAAACTATTACCTACCTCGATATCTTAAAATTAGTTATGCTTTGAACAAGTTTTAATGGTTTGAGTGAGACCAGTTCGACGTAGTTTTAACGCAACCACTAAAGGAATTTAACTACACCAGCTTCGAAGACTAGGTTCTAACATGGGAAACATTACAGTTTTAGTCCAAAGGACACCTATTAAGTGTAGTCTTAGTTCTAGCTGTTTGAATTAGTTATGTATGAGTTCAGCTTCCGTAACCCGAACCTGGTACTCACGGAATATTATTAGAAGTGTTGCTCTTAAACTACGTCCCGCGAGAACAAAGTTTAATCCTAACGACAGGAGAACCGCGGCCGCCTGTGCTGGTTCGTATCGTAACTAAAAAAATTCCCTTCTGACTTATTTTAATCATGATATATGAATCCTGTTAATATTGTGAATGACGACTTTCAGTGGAGTCCGTGGGAGAAATACCATGGGAGAATCCGACGAGAAAGGTACGTATTTACGTGGGATTCACCATAGGTAAGGTACCTTGAAGGTGTCGGATATACCTTAAGGGGGTGATAGAAGGACGATAACGAATATTCCTTAAGGAAGTAGGCAAATAATATAATTGTCACCACACCCTTTGCTACTAATATAATTTGAATCATAATTTGAATCATGATGCAACTAGTAAGTTGCACCGTCTCGATTCAAGTTATGATTCGAATCGTGATTCAAATAATAATTTCGGATCCCACCTGCCTTGATTCAAACAAGCCACCATGCGCCCTGTAGTACAAACTCGTCGAGGGTGTGCTACCGGGTCATTTGGAACTCATGTTGCCAATCTCGCTGGTGTACCACTAGAAGTTGTCGAACGTGCGGACATCATATCCAAAAACTTTGCTCAACAGTTCAAGGAGAAGCTGCAAGCTAAACAGGAGAAATTGAATCTGCTTCTGCACAATTACTGCTCACTGCACAGGCTGATTTCGTCTATCTGATCAAGCTTGCCTCAAAATAGCTCACTATGCCTGAGGATCCCGTTCGCCAACGACAAGTTGTGGCTATGCTGAAAAAAGTCACTCAGAAGTATGTTTCATGATTCATGCTAAAGGACGTTATCCCGTTTTAGGACCCGTATCATTTCGAGTTGCATAGATTCATACCCATTGCTATTTGCTTGCCCCTTGTACATCCAGGGATTGCTATCATAACGTTGCTAGTATGTATTTCTAAAGTCTAAAGTAGTCCGCAATTTTAGCGTATTTGTACATTTCTCCTAAAGTGAGATTGATGTGTTCCTTTAATTATTGAACTGAAAGGAGCATTTCATGTTTATTCCAGCAAGTTGCAAATTGATTTACTCAACTCGAGTGGTGTCCGAAAGTATATCTTACTAACCACGTTGGACGCAATCTAAGCTGTCCCTAAAGCTGTCCTTGAGGTTGACCTTGGATTGCTCTGCTCAGGGTAGTACTCTGTATTGGAGCCCATAACTTGCAGTCATGACTCATTTGTTGGCAGATTCATGTCGTTCAATAATTCCATTCCAACTAATTTGGGTATGTGTGTACAGTAAATAGTAAATAGCAATTCTTCGTACTTGCAACTTCGAATTTAGTTGACACGGCAAAGGAGAGCGCCCGGTTGGCAGTTGTAATGTTATGTATATCAGTCTTTCGGGCGACGACAGATGATATATGGATAACTTACCAGAAAGTTCCGGTGTTGTTGCAGCACAATTGACCAGATGGGCCTGCAGGCGGAGCTTTAGTAACCAACATAGTGACCGCACACAAAGAATAGATACTTACACTGGTCCTAGATCAATGGTGGCGAGAAAAAATGAAGGATAAGTATAAGAACGTTTGTGTTTGAGCCAACTTACGGTGAGGTTGGGGTTACCTGTGACGGAGAAGTATTGTCAGACCCAGAGTTCCTGCTAGCAAAAAGTTTGACTTACAAGTAGCACCCTCGGTCTGTGGGGCGGCCTGGATGACAGCGGGAGCAGCCAAGGCATTGAATGCAAGGATGAGAATAGCAGAGAAGTATTTGAACATTGTGTAGTGGTTCTTCAAGTTAGGACATGAGGTTTTTGGACGACTTCACCGTCTCTTTTATATGGTAGACGGTCATAGTATGCCCCTGTCGTGTTGTCTTACCCGTCGGAATGGACTGACTGAGAAACGTTGGTCCCTGCAATATTTTTAGAACCGTATTTGAGTTTCAACACACGCGACCACCAGCTTCAGCGACTCTCCTTTGTTGATTTGAATAATGATTTGAATTGTAATTTGAATTGCTGTAGACTACAGTTGTTTCAGCACGCGACCACCAGCTTCAGCGACTCTCCGTTGATTTGAATAATGATTTAAATTGCAGTTCAAATTAATGTCAATGTACAGTGTAGACTACAAAATGTTGTAAATTCAAACTGCCAAGTGATTCGAATTATGATTTGAATCAATATTCAAACCAATTCTTTAATAACATGTGTGGTAAATTGATTTGAATCAACGCTAAGGTGGCTAACCTTAATATTCGAATCTGAATCAAGTGGTGACTGTCTGTATACAATATATTTAACACTCAAAATTAACACTGAAATGATTCAAAATCACCCTGAAAAAGATTTTATCACTTGCTAAAAGCTGCTCCTATCTCTATGGCATATACAAATGTACATCATTTCAAAGACACAGAAAATCCACACATTTTTTATTTCTAGAACTAATCACAAAAACTTGTTCTTGGTTATTTATTTGAGTTTCCAGAAAGTGTGGCACCATGTAATACAAAAGGAAAGGTTATATATAAAAATCTGGAACATGATCCAGTGTGTACAGATTGATAACTTGCACAAATTTCATTTCTAGATGTTGTTCTCAAACTCACTATTTAGAGGTAAGAGTGGAGAAATGTTCTAAAAATTCCTTGTAACTGTGAATTTATGGATATACTTTTTCAAATCAAAAAATTACTACATCAGTATGTCCTGTAGTATTTAGTCTTGCTTCTACCAGATTTTTGAATTTTTTCCGCCAGGCCATTTTTGAGAACAAGTGGAGGCAACATCTAATTTTGAGCCACAAGTCTGCCCCTGATGTTGCCTCTGCTTGTTCTCAAGAATGGCATGGTGAAAAAATCTAAAAATTTGTGCAGAGGGAAACTAAGTACAACAGGTCACACTGATGTAGTAGTTTTTTGATTTGACAAAGTATATCCATAACTTCACAGTTACAAAAGAATTTTGGGACATTCTTCCACTTTCACCTCTAAATATTGAGTTTGAGAACAACATCTAGAAATGAAATTTGTGCAAGTTATCAATCTGTACACACTGGATTGTGTTCCACATTTTTATTACCAAGCTTTCCCCTTATATAACATAGTGCCACAATTTCTAGAAACCCAAGTAAATAACCAAGAACAAGTTTCTGTGATTACTATTTTCTATCAGGAAGCTGGGCAGACCAGGAAGTGGGTCACTTCCCATTTCCTGAGAGCTCAACCTTTTCGGGGAGCATCTAGGGTGTTTAGATATGTAGTTCAAGACCTTACGCAACTGCCAATGTCGGCTGTTGATGATTGCGAAGCGTGATCAGGAGATACGCGAAAATTGATGGGTGTGGGTAGGCGATGACGTCATTTTCCTTATTTAGGTCTGCCCCATGCGGCGGAGTGGTCACAAACTCAACAACGGTGCTGTCCCCTGGCTGTCCCCCGCTCCAAAACTTTTTGTGAAGTGTTCAAATGAATATAGCAGTAGATTGACTAGCTTAGAAGCAGATATGTCATTTCAGACATGGTCTGAGCAAGGCATTGACCCATTTCCTGATTTTCACTAAAAACTGACAGACTGGAACAAAACATTCACCGCGCGCTCAAAACAGCCTATATTGTCTTGATTTCTAGACATAATATACTCACAAGATGCCATACTGTATGTTGAGCACCATACAATAGGTGAATGTCTCATAGCTCACCCTCCATAACATAAAAACCATCAAGGTGACCCATTACCTGATCCAAAATAGTACTTCTAGAAATGAAAAATATGTGGATTTTCTGTGTTTTCAAAATGATGTATAACACAAATAGATATGTGGTCTTTTGCCAATAATATTGACTGAAATTCACTGACTTACTAAATATAAGTAATAATAGATGTTTTATCATAATATGTACATATATATGGCTTTGATACCTGTGTATGATTACAATTTGTGAACAGATATTGCATACCTGCGGGTTTAAAGTATCTGCAGATGCAGATATCTGTCATCCGTGGATACCTGCCGGTCGGATGACCCGGATGCCGGTATCTATTGGTCCGGATAGACTCGGATGCAGATAGGGATTTTTCAAATTGAAAAACCTGCCGGTTCGGATGACGGATATCCGCGGATGCATCTGTGTCATGCCTTAGAATCAAACCTAGCTGAACGTGTATCAATTCAAGAAGCAGACTTATCTGTGGGAAGCGGATTTCAAGAAGGTCCGACACGAGAAGTTATCCAGGCATTTTCAATTAGTCTCCGAAATTTAAGTGAACAAGTGCAGGTGATCAACTGTAGAACAGAGATTTTTTCACCGTCAAAAAATCGAGTTATCGGTTCATCACTTGGATCAGCCTTTCCTCCACTACCTTTCCCCCCAAATCAGTCTTTACTAGCTTTCCAGCCACAAGGACGACCCATTCAGTCCAGATCTGTTGTCCCATCATTTTCCCCACCATTGGTTACTCATCCAGAATCCCTGGGAACATCTGGAGTTGATGCTGATGGTGATGTTACCATGGTAGATATTTCTTATAATGCTCAACCCCTCGCGGTACACTCAGGCAGTGGATCGTCCCATGACTGCTCTATCGGAGCAGCAGGAAGCTTATTATCAGCTCCAAGTCATTCTACAACCTCGGAAACTCGCCCCGCCAGCTCTTCTCTTCCTGTTTCTAATTCACTTATTCCTTATATGGTGAAAATCTCCGAACATCGTTCATATTTTGTGCTTCCTTTAGCACCCAGGGTACGCACGGCACATGATATGGTTCTTCCTGATGCCTCGGCATTCTATGATTCATCTTTGAAGCAGGACATATATCAATATCCACCATTTACTTTGGAGTCTGGAGCCTTCACATGGCAAAGCATGTTCAAACTTGTAAAACGGCCTGTCGTACTATGGAATGTCTATAAACCAAAAAATATTGGTGAATATGGCACAGTTAAGGCTCTTTGGGATGTTTGGGACAGCGGTGCAACTATTGAGGCTATCGGCAGATGCCCTCCACTCCGATTCATTGACGAGAGCTGGGGAAGCCGGAAGGATAAAAATGGCACCGGTAAATTTCCACTCTGGCGTCCGAAGAATGACACTACGGTGCGTTACTTAAAATTAGATCTTTTGATTGATTTATAATTTGAACGATATTGGTAGGCACGGAAGACATGGTCAAATTTCGAGTTTTTTATCAAGAAAATTAAAGAGAGAAAGGATTCGAGTGGGGGTAAAAGCATTAGTGAAATAATTGACGAGTTCGAGGTCCTTCGGGGTGATGATGGTAATCTCAATCCACTCCATAAACGACTTCAAGCTCCTAGAAAGAAAAAGGATTCACCGGCACCACCTCAATGAAGCTCCTGTGCGTATATTACTTCTCTGTTGAGCATGAATCACCTCATATATACATACATACATCTCCAATTCTATCTCGTAGTATCTATATAATTATACTTACATACGTTGTTTCCGCCTGGCTAACACTATCTTATAGTACATACCCGATCTACATATCATTCTACTTACGTTGAGTTCTACTAACTCTACCTACCTCATAGTACATACCCATTGATTTGGCTTACCTATCCGCACTGCTCGTGCTTAGCTGCTATTAGAGAGAAAATGAGAAAATGAGCACGGTTTTGAATTTTGCCATTGAAAACCAAAGAGAATACCTTTTTCCCATTGAATAAAGTAATTCAAGCGTGTGAATGCCCTGTGTCTGTTCAAGGAGCAACGAGGAAAGGAAGTGAAGCCGGAATTTGAGCCCGGAGAGAAGTCGAGAGGGAGCATGACAAAGCAGCTCGACTTGTGGGAGTCGCCAGCCAAAAAGTGTGATTGATATTAGAGAGGTTGCGCAGCGCCAACCATATGCCGTATGCGGCTTAGTCAGCGTGCGCGTGTCGTTCACTGCAAGATGTGTGCGCTGGCCAACCACAAGCTCAAACTCAACCTTTACCTTCTCGCTACTTGGTCAATGCGAGCTCAATAGCTCCAACATCTTTCTATGGACCTGGAATAACAGTTTGGATGCTGAAGCCCGTGGTTTGGAAGAGCTACACATGACAGACAACTGTGTTGCCTTCGGTATAAACATGGGTGCGTCATGGACTCTCTTTGTTCGAATGTGAGACTAATAATGATTAAAATTGTATTAGAACATTCTAGCCCGACGTCAAAGCAGAACTCAAACAGAAACATGACCAGAATGTTGACAATCCTGCTCCAGACAGTTTCCCCTCTCTTATAATGCTCCCGCTGTCCAAATCACACTCCAGATACCTCCATACCGAAGAAATAGACCAATTTTTTCATTTCCATACTGAAAAACATCAAGGGTCCAGCGCTACTTCTCCAAAAATTTCCCAACCAGTTGGCATGGCATGTCTATGCTATTCCAGTTATATCGTGACAAGACTACTGTATTACTTCGTTTTTTTTGTGTCAATATAGTCTATTTCATCTTTCACTTCATATCCTAGTATTTGTTATGTAGGCAAACCATGTAATTCTTCGAATACACGTTGCGCACACATCTTACAGTGCACAACTCGCGCACGCTGACTAAGCCGCATGCGGCATATGGTTGGCGCTGCGCAACCTCTCTATTGTGAAACCAGCAGCTGAATTTGTGATTTGAGCTGCTGGAAAATGTGAAACGGGTCGGAAACGCGCAGACTTGTCGATTCCCATGGGCGAGAACAGCCAGAAAAGTGTGAATCGGTCGACAAGTCTGAGGGTGGGAAGTGGGTCACGTGCACTCAGTTTGGCGCGCGCCCAAGCGAAATCACAACTTTGGCGGGATCACAGGTCGGAGTCCGAATCACACAACTTCGACTGAGACCTCTATTCTTCATACTTCGAAATAAGTTCTGCGTCAAGTCGGAAAAATTACCCAATAAATCATGATAGTTCTCAAAGGGACTGACAGTTTTCTTACAATTAGTGTCAAATCGTTCATGCGTGTGATTGGTGAAAATTATTCGTAAATTCTATACTATATTTTATACTTTGACAACATTATCCGTGGACGGTTTTCCTGATAAGGCATAAATGCAGGTATGTTCCAATGTCCATGGAGCCATCAGGCTAACATATGACTCTCGTGTGTTTATAGAAAATCGAAGATATTATTTTAAGGTAACAGGAGCTATATACGAAAACAGACATGGATGGTCCTTAGAGCATAGGCCGCTCCACCTAGTACTACTTTTATCGATGTGTCCCCAGGATTGGAGCTCGAAGTAAAGCATACGCTCCCCATTGGTCCGGAGTAGCATGAGTACCTAACAGCCTTCACTAGATGCCATCCGTTTCATTTGTCTCCTTTCTTGAGAGGTGACAGGGACATATCTTCCATCTGTTGTTCGTTTCCAGTTTGTTGAGAATGACCGATTCTGGCAGGATTTGTATACAACTGTGCAGCATACACGCTTTGATTCTTCTTCTTTCGTATTTTACGATTCAATATCTATCGAGATCCTTCCGATGACACGACGAAAAAAACCTTACCACTCTTCGCTTTAACATGACATCGATAAAAAATCCACTCATTATACCCTGGCTTTGTAAGTACCAACGGGCCCTCGTCGAGATTACTCTTTTTGGCATCTTAGGTTTTTATATCATCCTGAGTACATCCTCCTCAGTCCAAGGTCCACCCGGATGACCTCTCTTTGGAGGTTCATCAAACTGTATCATCATGAGAAACTCGTAAACAAAATCAGCAGCGGCGATGGACGTTATGTCGGCTGAAGTTAAGAAAGATAATTCAGTAAAATAAGTCGGTGTACATTGATCATAGGAGCTTGTAAAGGCAAATACGTTCCGCTGACTTGGAAAAGAAAATGATGGGAAGGAGAGGACCGGGGGGGTGAAGGAAAAACGTGATGAAATCTTTCAGAACTCACCGGTATCATAGGCTGGAGCGACTTCTACGATGTCCGCACCGCTGTTTGTTTGTTGATAGATATAAATAAAAGGAAATACTTTTAGAAGTGAGGAAAAAAGACAATGAAAATGGAACATACACGAAATTGAGACCAGTCAGTCCTCTCAGAATACGTTTCATCTCTCTCGTTGTCCAACCTCCGACTTCAGGTGTTCCAGCTGTTGGTGTTCAGGATGAAGTAAAACAGTTAATGAGACATAGTTATTGATGGGTAATAGGGATAGAAACAGTAGACATACTAGCAGGTGCGAGACTCGGGTCTTCAAATGAGTAGGGATATGGCATATTATTAGTTAAATTAAATAACAAAAGGGATCTTGCGGTGCAAGATTAAACAGTAGATCAAGTAAGAAGCCGACATACCGACAGTATCGATATCCAAACTAAAAGTTCTACGAAAGACATCTGATCAGCACCGACAGTTATACGTACTTGAAGGCAAACACCGAAAAAAAGGGAGACCAACCTCAAGTAAACAGGCCCATCACCGACTCGTTTTCGAATGGCTCTAATCACATTATTGATACCGTAGTCGTCGAGGTCTTCTGAACTGATGACTTGGAATCCAACGACTTCGTCATGTTGTACAGAGTCTGGACCCTTTAATAATAACGGTGACGCCGTGGTTAGAAATAAACAAAATATAAAGGCAGATACAACAATGAATATGTATAAGGGAACGGATTATCCGGATGTAAAATGACCAGACACTCACAGACATTTTATTCCGAATCCCACCATGAATACTCGTGTTCGTGATAAGCTGTTCTTCCCAAGCGATAGTGAGATACGATCCATGGGTGATACGTTCTTGGTCTACTCGGCCTCCAGTCGCTCCTGTGTCCATATGTGCATCAAAGTGAATGACGGAGACAGGGCCATAGAATTTGGAGAGCGAGCGAAGGATTGGAAGGACCTAGCGAATAAATATTTCAAGTGATGCGGATTCATTGGTTAACAGTTATTGAGAAAAAATTGATTGAAACTTCAACGCACAGTGTGATCTCCACCGAGAGTGACAATTCTGGGATGTTCCTTGCCGTCTTTGGCCATGAACGCAGTTCGATTGGTATACGTTGCAGTCTTTCCTCCGAGAACTGGTCTGTTGAGTAGCGTATCGTAAGCTGCTTCCATCTGGTCCAGCGCTTTTGCATTATCCATTGGAGTAATAGGCGCCTATGATAGACATTAGAACTCCTGAACAGATAACTCGAGTCAGAGGCTACTCACATCTCCGCAATCCAAAATACCGGCTCCAAACTCTCCAGGACTAGCTTGCCATCCCAAATCCCACCACCACTCTGCTGGAGCAGTACCACCGTGAAGTCTCTTGCTTCCAAATCTTATCGCGTAAGGACCAAACCTTGCGCCTGGACGATAACTCGTGGTTGTGTCGAATGGAAAACCGAGGATAGCAATGTCAAACGTTTTGGAAGCGTCCTCAAGGCATTCGAGGTAAGGGTGGTGGGCGAAGCTCAGTATCCCGGTATAACTGAGGTCGTGTTGGTAACCATATTTTGATAACCAGGGTTCGTTGGGTAAGACGTCTGGGCTGTGAGTTGTATGCGGGGAAAGGTAGGAAGTAGTGGAAAAGACAGAAAGAAAAGGTAGGAGACAGATGACATCACCAAGGACATGGCCCACAATCCTGCCGTCATGTTTTAATTACTAAGCAGGAGCTCCGCCGGAGGCCGGAATGAGTCACCGATGTGGTCTTGTCTGGACCGGAAGGCATTGATCTATGCTTGCGGGAGGAGTGAAAGAAAGCTCAGCGAGAGGTGATGTTTGGGGACAAACTATTTATTAGTTTGGTCGCCATAGCTCTCTCGCGAAGGCACCCAAAAAAGGGAGGCCAAGCTCAAGCCGGCACAGGCGAACGTATGTAACTACCGTAACTACGTGAGACTAAAAAACGAGAAAAATGGGACAGTGGAAGGGTGGGTGTGAAAAGCAGAGAGGCTCGAAGTCGTAGGCTATCGAGCTCTATGTGAGATATGTATCAGAAAACAGGAAGTCAAAAAAGTACCTATCGAGCTCTATGTGAGATATGTATCAGAAAACAGGACGAGGAAAACAGAGAGAAAGTGAGGCATCTATATACACTACAAGATGTCCAAGCACCCAGTGGCATCGGGAACACGAACGACGCTTTGACGAGGCATCGGGAACAAGAGCGACGCTTTGACGAGCAGTGGTATGTGGTCAAGGTGTGAGCGTGGGAAAGGTGTCATAGACCTCGGTCAAATGTCCTTTGACCGTTTTACTTTTCCGGCCCGGTAGCAGTTGGTGGACACAGCCTCGTTAATCGGCGCGTGGGTCATCCTCGAGAGTCGACTTCTTCGTGGCCATCAACTTTAATCGCTAAGCGTAAGTACCCCTGCGGTTACACAAGTCGCCGTCCACTTGAAGGGGCCCAAAGGACCCATGAAAACGCCGGCCACGGCCACGGACAAGAGCAGGATGATAAGACGTCGGACTGACTCGGAGTCAACCGAAAATATATCTTGTCAATTCAATGCTGTTTCTCTATTATATAGAGTTTCTAATCTACTTTGTGGCTTAATAAAGCTCAAGACTAGTCAAGGTCCAAACCGTCCAATAAAAGTGGATAGTTTATGAGTAAAGAGACAGGCCGCAAAGCGAGAGCAGTAAATAATCAACATCCATACTATCAAGAAATCACGTCCACAAATTTAAAGTCACGAACGCTGTGAACATACATTTGCCATACAAAAAACACTAGGGAAGCGCCGACTTCGTCGGCAGCGACCTTGCTTGCCGATTTATGTTGCCATTAGGTAACGAAGTAATCGATAGAGACAGCAATGGACAGAACTGAGGACATGAGAGCGCGGATAAAAGGATATGTGTAAATTGAGACGAAAAACAGATAGGCAGCTAAGTAACAGGCCGGAACGGCAATTCAAAGTTTGGTACTATTTGCGATATGAGTTCGTCACGTGGATTATGGGGGTGGAGAGACCTTGCAAGCAAGGTGATAAAAAGACCGTGATGCACACAATCTACTATGTACTAAACGAGAGTCAAAAGCTAACGGTGCTGACTAGTCAAGCTAGTCCCACTTTGGTCCAAAAATTCACGGCGAGTGTATAGTATGGCACAGCCACATTCAGCAAAGTCAAGGTGAGTAAGGACGATTCCTCCTTACAGTCGGCCTCGTAATCTTGACGTGTCCACGCATAGTGAAAGACTACAGTTGTTATATCTCTGGATTTTGAAATCAATTATCGTTACAACTAGCATGAAAAACACGATTGCACATTCCGGGATTGATAAATACGAGATCTAGAGTCAGACCTAGTCTCTCCTCATGGCAATCAAACAAAGTTGATGTATAGTAAGCCAGACCTTCGACTAGGACACCAACCAAACAATCACCCAACCTTTATGATGTTTGCACCTGTTTAACATTAGCCACCTCTTTTGCATCCAAGTCCCCATCTCGTTACCAACTTCCACGTTCAACATCCATTTGTGCCTGGACCAAACCTTCTTCACTAACATCCCTCTGGTCTGTAGTCACCTACTAGGACTCTCAACTAGACTGGTGGTGGTGGGGTTCTGTCTCGGTTGATACCATCCAATTCGTCTGTATGCGGCGTTCTGGCTTCGACTACATATGTACTATCCTGTGGTTGATTGTCGATCGCCTCAGCAGAGAGTACGTCGGTGTTTGATCGACCGTCCATTGTCAACAGTTTCTGATCATCAGTTTCTCGAACCGTCGTGCCCGATCCCCCTTCCATTTGTCCCTTCATGATCAAACTATTATCGTTCTCAGTCCGAGTCATTTCTGGCATCATCTGCGATAGCTCGATGGATGTCGTTCTGGACCTTCCCACCTCTATATCATCTCGCAAGTGATTATTCTGCGTGTGTCTCAATCTCCTCCATGTTTGTTTGAGAGGCAACAGGATTTGGAGTACGAGATTTTTACTGTTGAGTTCTTGTGGTCTTTGGGACTGCGAATCGGGTGCTTGTTGATTTGGATGCTATGGACAAATATTGAATTGTAGCCGGTATGGACAAATATTGAATTGTAGCCGGTATGGAGATAACAGAGAACTCACGAGTGCAATACCCTGAGTAGAATGTTTGTGCTCGATAATTATAAAGGCTCGAAAATCCTTAATGGTATCCAGCTTGCGGCAAAAACAAGGAAATATGTCATCATCTGGCATAAAATAACATTCACCTGGGATGTTTGAGGACAGCGTGAGCCCACTCATGCTGACCCGTATCTCATGTTCCATCTGCTCCAAACAAGACAACCACTTCTCTTTTGGAATCTTTGTGTGTCCATTCTCGAAGTTTTTGAGTTGAGCAAGCCATTCCAAATGATGCAATACTTCCTTCTGATCATGCTCGTATACATCTTTGAAGAATACACTCCGCAAAAGGAAAGTAAGAGGTTCCATTTCCTCCCCTGAGATATATTCAATAGCCTCCCTAAAAACAACATCGCTTGAACTTTCCAGTCGTGCTAACTCTTCCAGTCGTGCTAACCCTTCCATATACTGATACTGCCCTTGATATACGCAGTCCCTTTTCTGATAAGGGATGCGGTACACATTAAGACTGAGTACTTTTCGCTCAGTCAATGCCTTCCAGAGGGGAGGGATCCATTGAGGATTATCTGTAAGGGCATTATCCAAGATTCGCGGCATAAATTTGAAACGCTCGGAGTGCAATGCAACCCATGCCAGCTGGCCTGCCGCACTACCAGGAACCAAAGAACGTGCTGCAGCTGCTATACTGCGAGTTGTGATCTTGGTGATTAATGCAATAGGGTCTTCGCCAGAAATACACAGAGTGTCAAATGATTTGTCAAGTAGGTTTTGCATTTCCATTGTGTCCCAGTTATGCAAAAGTTCATCATCAGAAAGGTCTGGAGAAAGAAAAATCCAAGTCCAGGTGACACCGAGGACTTCAAGTGCCTTTTTCTGCTCTCCCCCACTCTCTGCTGATGCAAGCTGCACTAATTTGGACATGGCAACAGAGAAAACATCCGGGTGCTCTTTCCAAACCAGTGGAGTGACAGCAGCATAATGCCAAAGGAACAAATTGTCTGGAATATCAGCCAAGAAAGACTCTGAATCTTTTTTGACTACAGAAAATGGTGGATTCAAATCATAAATTATCTTCAACACTGGCAAGATATGACGAATGAGAAAGGGAGCTGTTGTTGGGTAGGTATTGAAGAATTCCCAGATTGTGCATGGACTGAGTACATCATGCCGCGATTCCATCGGTGGATCGAATATAAGTTGTAACCACCCCATCCCGTTGTTAGAACTGGCTTCTTCAAGTGAATCAAGTCCATCAATAGCAATTGTGAAGAAAACTGATTGAGCCATTTTCCAAAAGACGTCTTTGCCCAGTCTTCCATAATACTGATGTAGAAAAACTTTCGGGGAGGTGTTCTCCAAGAAATCGAGATAGGCACACCATAATAAAGCCCCCCTCTCTTGTTTTCCCTGTGTGAGTGCACTTAAAATAAATTCCAGTGTGGGCTCCCATTTAGAGGGTTTCTGCCAGGGAGCTTTGAGTGATGGTGGCAGTGATAAATCAGGAAGTGGGAACATCACAAGAGGATGAAAATGATGAAAAAAACTTGGATCCATATGAAGAAGAGCACGGATGGCTTGTCCATATTCATATGAAGATTGGTTATTGGACTCTGAAACAGTTTGAGATAAAACATGTTTCAGATCAAAAGTGAGACCCTCTTTAATTCTGTCTACATAGCCATGGGACAGACTGCCAAGTGCACCTATGGCAATCTTCTGAACAGAGTTGTTGGAAGATTTCATTAACCATGATAATATGCGGTAGTCATTGTCTTGTATGTGGTTTGTGGCAGCTTTTTTCTCAGCATCAATAAATGATGTCCCTTGATACAGGGACTCCCAACCAATCATGTGACAGAAACCTTGAATACCATTAAAGGCGTGTAATGTTAAGGGTGTTTTGTATGGGCAATTTATGAGCCATAGTGGGAGGAGGTTGACTGCAATATATAGCACAAAAGTAAAGGCTACCACAGCACCAACAACTCCCGCAATAGTCAGACTAAGGTCATAAAGGAATATGATGAGTCCTACAAAGAAGACACCTAATGACAGGTGCACAAATGTAGGAAGGAGGCCTATGATGCTGGCTACATGCCACTTCTCTAGACCCATAAATCGGAAATGGCGGATGTGAGCTTGATCACGAGGGGAGTCTGTAGAGGACATGATGGTGTACTGATGTATCCACTGCTTACATACAATTGCAGCAAGTGCAGTGGAAAGGCTAAGCGCAAGACTGAAGAACAAAAGTGCATTGATGGCCACATCCACAGGACGAGGAGTGAATTTAGAGAAAGGAGTGAGCTGGGAGTTGGGGATGGTGTTGACTGGAATTCCATTAAGCCCAGCACGTTGGATCATAATAAGCTCCACCAAAAGATTTGCAGTCACCTCTCCCCAGTCTTTTTGAAGACCTGTGGATGTCTGATCCACAATAGTTGTAATAACTGCAGAGAACAGAGCAGCCTAAATCATGTTAGCAGAGTAAGGAAAAATGGAATAACATTTGACCACACACAAAAACTAGCAGTGAGTCCAGCCCATCCCTCCAGTCTTCAACTCTATCTGAATCAATCTTTGTGACTTCCTGATTATACACCTTCCAAACTCTTGCATTGGGGGCCCTTTCCTTGTATGGCTCATCTTCTTCATACATCTGAGTATAATCATATGTTTCTGCAGGTCCTGGACAGCCTTTTAGCACAAGGAAGTGAAAAGGGACTGTAAATTACCGGTGAATGGGGCAGGGCACTGGCCTAGAAGTGGTTTCCTCTTAGGCTGCTGCTGACTGGCTACTTGACTAGGATTTTTAGGGCTGTTGTCTTGACCTTGGTAGCTGTCAGTGGCATTGTTCCTATTAAGAGATGTATTCTTATCATTCTGTATAAGAAGGCTGACTGATGCAAACCTTGAGGTGGTTTGATCATCTTCGCTATGCGGTTTGGCAACATTATTTCCAGAGCTATCACCTCGATTCTGGTCGATAATTTCACCCCTGTTTGAAGTCCTGTTTGCTCCGTTGGCCATACAAGGGCTTTCAGATCTGATATTAGTTTTGCAGTGGTCACTGTTTGCATTCGAGTCAGGATAAAGGAGATGCGCTGAGACTGAGGATACTTTGGGCGGGGTGTCTGTCATGGGAGGGTAGTTCTATACTAAGTCTAGTACGTATTTAATGTAGAATCACTGATATTGCTATGCATGGTTTACAGCTATTTGAAAAAAGAACATTCGTAAGCTTGAGTCTTTCATCCATGTATGTTTAGCCTATAAGCAGTTTGGCTTGTGTACTCGGGAGATGATCAGATAATTACTATGTTTCTTACATACACATATAGAGTCTAGTATTCTTTTGTGAATAGCTGCGATTGAATTTTTGGACATCACGCACGCCACAAAAATGAGTCTTTCGTCTATGTATGTTTAGCCTATAAGCAGTTTGGCTTGTGTACTCGGGAGATGATCAGATAATTACTGTGTTTCTTACATACACATATAGAGTCTAGTATTCTTTTGTGAATAGCTGCGATTGAATTTTTTGGACATCACGCACGCCATCAAAATGAGTCTTTCGTCTATGTATGTTTAGCCTATAAGCAGTTTGGCTTGTGTACTCGGGAGATGATCAGATAATTACTGTGTTTCTTACATACACATATAGAGTCTAGTATTCTTTTGCGAATAGCTGCGATTGAATTTTTAGACATCACGCACGCCACAAAAATCAGTCTTTCGTCTATGTATGTTTAGCCTATAAGCAGTCTGGCTTGTGTACTCGGGAGATGGTCAGATAATTACTGTGTTTCTTACGTTTTTTACATACACATATAGAGTCTAGCATCAGCATTCTCAGACTTTGGTTGGCAACTGTTACACAACCCTGTGCAACCCTGGACCAGTCATTTTTCTGCAACCTGGCAACCTGAATCAAAGATTCCGGAACCCGCATTAATTTTGTAAATTTTCAGTCATTTCCAACCTCGCAACCGTTGCAACCTGGAAGTCTTTTATGTGCCTGAACTTTTATTTGACGAAATGATCCTTCTTATAATTTATTTCGACTCAGACTAAGAGTTTGGCTATGAGGTTGTGAGGTTGCATGGTTTTGGACTGTCACAAAAACCTCTGCAACCCCAAAAACCTCACAACCCAAGCAGGTGATTTGCTGATGTGTTAATTAGGACTCAAACTTAACCCTTCACAAACCTCTACTACGTTGCTATGTCAACAACTCATAATCCCAACTCACCTGAAATTACCTACCATTAGTTTTACCTCATTTTAATTCAATCTGTACTTTTTGAAGATGTAAAAAGGCCTAGAGTACTGTATAAGGGCGAAAAACAAGTGGATGTCTGAGCGAAAGTTCGGACGAATTTTTTTTCTGAGTACCTAAGTCCGATGTCACTGTCTGGTCAATTCTTGTGTTCTAATGTGGGTTTGTACAGCTTTCCTGGGAACTACCCTTTCTCCCTTTTATCAATCCTGGTAAGTAGTCCCAAAAGGTCTCGCATCGCTGCCAAAGGCTGTAGGCTAACTCATGTTTCTATTTAGGATCATCATCTTTGTTCTTTTGGATGTCGGGACTTCATGGAATACTTGGCTAGTCTGAATGGTAACTGTCGATTACAGCTCTCTGTTGTCTTTTCGTCTTTTCTGTCACAGTATTTACGACATTCTGCATACATGTGCAGTTGTTTGCATTGTCGGTGTGTTATTGGAGCTAATAATTGGGAGCAATCGGCCTGGTCGAGGTAAGGCTGCCATGCTGCCTGATATATGTACGAATGTACTTACATGCAGTACTTGTTATTTCTCGTTTAGTATATGATTTTAAGTGCATATTGGGCAGCCGTGATAATACTACTCACTACTTTTAGCGACGTGTCCCTAGGATTGGAGCTCGAAGTAAAGCATACGCTCCCCAGTGGTCTGAAGTAGCATGAGTGCCTAGCAGCCTTCACTCAATGCCATCCGTTTCATTTGTCTCCTTTCTTGAGGGGTGACAGGGACAGATCTTCCATCTGCTTATCGTTTCCGAATGTGCCATGTTTCTGACAGAATTTATAGACGACTGTGCAGCATACACGTTTTGATTCCTCTATGCTCTTCTTTCTAGTTGATGGTTCAATATCTATCGAGATCCTTCCGATGACACGACGAAAGAAACCTAATAACTCTTCGCTTTAACATTGACATCAATGAGAAATCCCACTCATTATACCCCGGCCTTTCACCGGCCCCTCGCCGAGATTACTCTTTAAAATCGCGCTCGACATCTTAAGTTTCTATATCATCCTAAGTACATCTTCCTCAGTCCAAGGTCCACCCGGATGTCCTCTCTTTGGAGGTTCATCAAATTGCATCATCATGAGAAACTCGTAAACAAAATCAGCAGCGGCGATGGACGTTATGTCGGCTAGAATTAAAAGAAAAGAAGTCAGAAAAGAGGCCGGCCGGTGTACACTGTCCAGGGGGCTCGCAAAAGCAAACGCAAATACGTTCCGCCTCGACTTGGAAAAAAGATTATAGGAAGGAGAAGATGGGAGGAGCAGAAGAGGCAAGGCTCAAGTGAAAAGGCAAGGCTCAAGTGATGAGATCTTTGGGACTCACCGGTATCATAGGCTGGAGCGACTTCTACGATGTCCGCACCACTGTTTTGTTGGGTTAATAAATATAGGAATACTTCCAGAAGTGAGGAAAAAAGACAATGAGGATAGAACATACACGAAATTGAGACCAGTCAGTCCTCTCAGAATACGTTTCATCTCTCTCGTTGTCCAACCTCCGACTTCGGGTGTTCCAGCTGTTAAGTGTTCAAGTGGTGAATAGGTGAAAGAATTTAGGTCATAGAGGAAGAAATACTAGACGTACTAGCAGGTGCGAGACTTGGATCTTCAAACGAGTAGCGACATGGCATAGTATCAGTTAAATCAAATAAAGAAAGGGATCTTGCGGTGCAAGTTGATTAAACATACCGACAGTATCGATATCCAAACTAAAAGTTCCATGAAGAATGGCAAATATCTGATCAGCACCGACGGTGTACTTACTTGAAGGCAAACACTCGAAAAAGGGAGAACCAACCTCAAGTAAACAGGTCCATCACCGACCCGTCTTCGAATGGCTCTAATCACATTATTGATACCGTAGTCGTCGATGTCTTCTGAACTGATGACTTGGAATCCAACGGTTTCGTCATGTTGTACAGAGTCTAGACCCTTAAATAATGGTGACGGCGGGTTAGAAATGAACAAATCATAAAGGCAGATAAAACAATGAATACGTATAAGGGAACGGATTATCCGGATGTAATATGTCTGGACACTCACAGACATCTTATTCCGAATCCCACCATGAATACTCGTGTTCGTGATAAGCTGTTCTTCCCAAGCGATAGTGAAATACGATCCATGGGTGATACGTTCTTGGTCTACTCGACCTTCAGTCGCTCCAGTGTCCATGTGTGCATCAAAGTGAATGACGGAGACAGGGCCATAGATTTTGGAGAGCGAGCGAAGGATTGGAAGGACCTAGCGAATCCACGTTTCAAGTGATGCAAGTTCATTGGTTAACAGTTATTGAGAAAAAAAGAAATCGATTCTAGCTTCGACGCACAATGGTGTGATCTCCACCGAGAGTGACAATTCTGGGATGTTCCTTGCCGTCCTTGGCCATGAACGCAGTTCGATTGGTATACGCTGCAGTCTTTCCTCCAAGAACCGGTCTGTTAAGTAGCGTATCGTAAGCTGCTTCCATCTGATTCAGTGCTTTTGCATTGTCCATTGGAGTGATAGGCGCCTATGATGGACATTAAATGAGATCTTCATAACTACTCGAGTCGGAGGCTACTCACATCTCCGCAATCCAAAATCCCAGCACCATACTCCCCAGGACTAGCTTGCCATCCCAAATCCCACCACCACTCTGCTGGAGCATTACCACCGTGAAGTCTCCTGCTTCCGACTCTTATCGCATAAGGACCAAACCTTGCGCCCGGACGATAACTCGTAGTTGTGTCAAATGGAAAACCCAGGATAGCAATGTCAAACATTTTGGAAGCGTCCTCGAGACATTTAAGGTAAGGGAGATGGGCGAAGCTCAGTATCCCGGTATAACTGAGGTCGTGCTGGGAACCATATTTTGATAACCAGGGCTCGTTGGGTAACACGTCTGGGCTGTGAGTTGTATGCGCGGAAGACGGACGGAGTGGTGTAAAAGACAGAAATAATAGACTAGAGAGAAACATGGCGGTCGACAACACAGTCGGAAAACTGTGACGAAAGATATGAGTGGAAGATAAGGACGACCGCGGAACATCCGACAAGGAACCCGGTCTTGATTAATGATTTCCGGACTTTTCTCCTGCCCGCGGTCAGCATGACCTCGATTCAGGCAAATTATGCAGATGAGTTAGTTGGAATGCCCCCCATTTTACATCAGTCTGTTAAGACCTTGAAAGAAAAAGTGAAGGAGACAATAGTTACCGATGACATCACATGCAGCTCAAAATCCTGCCCTCATGTGTCATGTGTCAGTTACACGTAAGCAGGAGCTCCGACGATTCCGAGGCCGGAATTTGAGCCCGAGTCGGTCACCGATGTGGTCCTATTTGGACCGGAAGTCATAGACTTTTCCCGCGTTCCGCGTTGGCCCACTTTTCCTCATCCTCGAGAGTCGACGTCTTCATGGCCACTAGCTTTAATGACTAATCGTACCCCTGCGATTACACAAGTCGCCGTCCACTTAAAAGAGCTAAAAGGATCCATGAAAACGCCGGCCACGGATAAGAGCCAGGACTAAGACGTCGGAAGTCAACCGAAAATCTGTTGTGTAAAGGTAAAGCTTGTCAATTCAATGCTGGGTCTCTATTATATAGAGTTTCTAATCTACTTTGTGGCTCAATGAGTGTGATAAGACAACCGGACAACCGTCCTCAGTTGTAAGTATTTTCTATTCTCAAGTTCTCTGAGTCTCGATCTACCGTCCTTGCTGATTTAATCTCTAATGATTGATGCTTCGGGTACACCTCGGGCATCCTTTTTCTCCTCCTTTCTTTCCTTTTCTACAACATTCCGATGAATGTTCCTTTCTATTCTGGATACTTCTAATGACTCACTACATATGCATACAAGTATCTAGGTATGTACTTTTGTAACAAGCCTTTCGTCCTCTGCAATACATCTGTATTTGCCTTACATCTTGACTGATTATAAGTTTCGGCACCCTTTGCAACGCCTTAGCTTGTACTGGTTGCTATTCTCCACCTCTATTGATGCCTTTGTGCTCAACGAGTGCTCGAGATCCTTCGGTTTCCTGCGTAACACGTGAGCTTACCTGGATTTCACCGAATTAGGCTTCACCATCTCCTTTATTAATCATCTAAGAGTTTCCAAACCCGAAACTAGGCCTGTTTCATTACAATGAGGCTCAAGACTAGTCAAGGTCCAAACTGTCCAATAAAAGTGAATACAGCTACGAGCAAAGCAGCCACCCGCAAAGCGAGAGCAGTAAAAAAATCAACATCCGTACTCAGTGTCAATGTCCACAAAGTCATAAACGCTGTGAACATACATTTGCCATACAACAAAGGTCGTGATGCATGCAAATCTACGTGCCAAACGAGAGTCAAAAGCTAACAGTGCTGACTAGTCAGGCTAGTCCCACTTTTCGTCCAAAATTCACAGCAGGTGTATAGTCTTTGATGTCTGTTTGTGTTTCGATCAGAAGCTATCATCTTCCCCTCGGCTGGACTCGGCTCGCCAAATGAGGCTAATGGCTGTCTGCCGTCACTAGGTGTTTTGGCTACTTCAGTTTTCTCTGAGAATCTGGGGGTCCGGAATACCTTGCTTGCGGGAGTTAGGATCATCTCGCAGGTTTACTCATAAGTGACTTCCGGTCCCACTCACAGCCAACTTCCTGGAGTACTCGCAAGATACCTCCCAGACACAAAGGGGATTATTTTGTCTTATCTTGTCATGTCTATTTTAAGTTATCTTGTCCACAGCCGCTTGTCTCTTTAGAAAATAACTGGTAGAATTTGGTTGGATATGTCTCTTAGACTGGGAAGTTGGTTGTGAGTGAGACTGGAAAATCACTTAATGAGTGAAACCGAGAAGTTATGAATGAGATCGGGAAAAACTGATTGGAGCTGGGAAATTGAATTTCTGTGCACTTAGAGCACCTGTCTATAACATGCACCAGAACGCGATGATAAAGATGAACAAAATTTAGAGTTTCGAAAGTGAGGATCTTTCCGAGTTGTCCAAACCTTAATTTTTGACAGCATAAATCACCTAGTCACATGCATTTGGATAATCCTCTCGCATCAAGTCTCAACGCACATTGACATCAAACCTGAATTACGTGGCTAACAATGAGCGACCCAGACTCCGCAACTGGTGATACAAACAACCCATATGTTAGGTATTACCTGTTTTTACACTATGGATAATGCGTATAACTTATTTTATTTTGGAAACAGTATGTTCAAAAATAGCCAGGGCAACACCATTGGGACTGTAACCGTAAATAATGTCAAAGGAGATCAACACATCAACTATGGCTCACCTTCAGGTAAAGGAAAAGTCTTGAGCATAGCACCTCATAACTAATGTCCACTTTGCTGTAGAATTCAACATCAAGAAGATCCGAGAATGGCTTGCTGCTCCTGACTCATCTTTCAACTACACTAATGCATGTGATAAAAGAACAAAGGATACAGGAATGTGGCTGATCAATGATGCCAGATTTCACCAGTGGAAAAATAGTGGAGGTATTCTGTGGTTACAAGGCCAAGGTTTGTTAGCTTGAGTATATATTAAAAACTTAACACTGAAAACTTTCTAGCTGGATCAGGAAAGACATTTTTATGGTTGGTACTCTTTGATTAATCAGATGATGGTATTCACTAATTTATTTAGCACAAATGTCATAACCTGCTTGAAGAAAGAACATCAAGAAGTATTCTATCATTACTTTGACACACTGGATGCTAGCAAAGCCAAAACCACTTATAAAGGGCTGGTTGCCAACCTTTTGAGTGAAATGGGCACACACAACAGCTTTAATCAGGCTCCTCTCAGGAATCTGTTTAATCAACATGGGATGGGTAACAAAAATGTATCTGTCAGTGATATGCAAAAGGTAGTTTTAGCACTAGCTAGTACCTTCTCAGGAGAAACATACATCATTTTAGATGCAATGGATGAATGCTTGGAGGGAGAAAAAGTAGCTGAATTTATTCAGACAATGTTGCGGCTGGGACAGATGCATATCATGATTTCATGTCGACATCCCATGTCACAGTATTTTACTGTTCCTCCATTCAGTGTAGACACTATGATCTCATTGGATAAGGAGGAAAGGGTTGAGGATATTGAGAAACATATAGAAGGTTTTTTGGTTCAGAATACAAGGCTATTCAAGGGTATAGAGGATGAGATCAAAGGAAGCTTAATGGGTGGAGCTCATGAACAGTAAGTAAATTTTTTTAGATAATGACAAGTATTTCACTGACTTGACTATAATCAAGAATTCGGTGGGTGGATTGCCAACTTGAAGTGTTGAAAAGTATTGGTACCAGGAAGGCCATTCGAGCAGCTCTCCAAAAGCTCCCAAAAACCTTGTTGGACACTTACCAGCAAGCTTTAGAAGGGATTGATGAGTATCATAGGGATGAGGCCAAAAGTATTCTGCAATGGGTTTTATTCTCATTTGAATCAGTGACCATTGAGATGGCCTCAGTAATTTTGGCAATTGATGTTGAAGGGCAGAAGTTTTCTGAGGAAGATTGTACACCTGGGCTGGAGTGTAGTATTCACAAAGTGATTCCATCAATGCTAGTGAAGGTCATTGATATGAATTATGGCTGGAGCTCAGAGAAACAACTGCAATTAGCACACCCATCTGTAAAAGAGTTTCTTATAGATCAAATCAGCACTAATTCTCAATTCTATGTCAATGACCAACTGGGACATGAGTTTTTGGCTCAATCTTGTATAATATATTGGATGCACTGTGAAACTGGAAAGAAGGAAAGAACAAGATCCCAGCTAGGTGAATATGCAGCAAGGTACTGGACTGAACATGCAACTTCTGTAGAAAACCTTACAGATTTAAGAATTTTCGTCAAGTTTCTTGACAGCAAAAGTGGGCCATATATCCACTGGATACATCACTATGATGTAGAGTATGGTTTTATCCAGTATAAACCAGAGAGAAACATTGCAGATCCATTGTATGTTGTGTGTTTGAGGGGCCTCATTAAAGTTGCTGGGGAATTGCTGGATCAAGGAGCAGATGTGAATGCTCAAGGTGGGGAATATGGAAGTGCTCTCCAAGTAGCTGTACAATTGGGAAATGAAGCTATTGTAAAGCTTCTTCTGGAGAAAGGAGCAGATGTGAATGCCCAAGGTGGAAAATATGGAGGTCCTCTCCAAGCAGCTTTACAATCAGGAAATCAAGCCATTGTGAAGCTTCTTCTGGAGAAAGGAGCAGATGTGAATGTTCAATGTGGGGAATATGAAAATGCTCTACAAGCAGCTGTACATTGGGGAAATGTAGCCATTGTGAAGTCCTTTCTGGGAGCAGAAGTGAATGTTCAAGGTGGGAAATATGGAAAAGCTCTCCAAGCAGCTATACAATGGGAAAATGAAGCCATTGTAAAGCTTCTACTGGAAGAAGGAGCAGATGTGAATGCCCAAGGTGGTGAATATGGAAGTGCTCTTCTCGCAGCTTTACAATGGGGAAATGAAGAAATTGTGAAGCTCCTTCTGGAGAAAGGAGCAGATGTAAATACTCAAAGTGAGGACTATGGAAATGCTCTCCAAGCAGCTTCGCAATGTGGGGATGAAGCCATTGTGAAGTTCCTTCTGGAGAAAGGAGCAGATGTGAATGCTCAAGGTGGGAAATATGGAAATGCTCTCCAAGCAGCTGTAGCATGGGGAAATGAAGCCATTGTAAAACTTCTTCTGGAGAAAGGAGCAGATGTAAATGCTCAAGGTGGGAAATATGGAAATGCTCTCCAAGTAGCTTCATGTCGTGGAAGTGAAGCCATTGTGAATCTTCTTCTGGAGAAAGGAGCAGATGTGAATGCTCAAGCTGGGGAATATGGAAATGCTCTCCAAGCAGCTTCATGTCACGGACGTGAAGCCATTGTAAAGCTTCTTCTGGATCAAGGAGCAGATGTCAATGCTCAAGGTGGCAAATATGGAAATGCACTCCTAGCAGCTTTACATTGGGGACATGAAATCACTGCAAAGCTTTCTCTGGAGAAAGGAGCAGATGTGAATGATTAAGGTGGGAGATATGGAAGTGATCTCCAAGCAGATTCACATTGGGGACATGAAGCCATTGTGAAGCTACTTCTGGAGAAAGGAGCAGATGTGAATGCTCAGGGTGGGGAATATGGAAGTGCTCTTCAAGCAGCTGTACAATGGGAAAATGAAGCTGTTGTGAAGCTTCTTCTGGAGAAAGGAGCAGATGTAGATGCTCAGGGTGGAAAATATGGAAATGCTCTCCAAGCAGCTTCATGTTGGGGAAGTAAAGCCACTGTGAAGCTTTTTCTGGGTAAAGGAGCAGATGTGAATGCTCAAGGTGGTAAATATCGAAATGTTCTCCAAGTAGCTTCACATCAGGGCAATGGAATCATTGTGAAGCTTCTCCTGGATAAAGGAGCAGATGTGAATGCTCAAAGTGGGGAATCTGGAAATGCTCTCCAAGCAGCTTCATGTTGGGGAAGTGAAGCTACTGTGAAGATTCTTCTTGAGAAAGGAGCAGATGTGAATGCTCAAAGTGGGAAATATGGAAATGCTCTCCAAGCAGCTTCACATCGGGGAAATGAAGCCATTGTGAAACTTCTTCTGGAGAGAGGAGCAGATGTGAATGCTCAGGGTGGGGAATATGGAAATGCTCTCAATGCAGCTAGAGGAGTTTACTTCACAGATAGACATCGACCCATTGAGCAGCTCCTTCTGGCCTATGGTGCTCATGAAGACAACTGAAACTTTATCACCTTACAATTAAGCTCTTTGTTCAAGCTTGATATCATGCATTGTTCAGATAATATCCCATGTCTTCAAAACATTGTGCTTCTGACTCTATGTTTAGAACTCTATTTTCAGAGTTGATCTTCCCTTTTTCCCCTTGCTACATAAAATGAATGAAATCTATCAAAAACAATTTTCTTCGGCTTTGTACTGTTTCACATTTTTCATATCCAAGATTGAATGTAGGCTTTGTTGATTTTTTCAATGTAATACTAACTACCAACAGAAGGAATAAATCGATGTTGAGATAGACATTTACCATCAAGGCTCACTGAGCCCGGGCCAGAGGCCCTGGAGAAACCTCTTTTTTGGGTATGCTATACTGATATATCTAAGCTCAGGTGAGTTATGGGAATGATGGTGTCCAAGGTTATTGGCCCGGTATAAAATAAGTGCGGCCAGATAGTAGGAGTACAGGGATAGTGTGGCAAGGTCATAAGATAGTAAGAGGACAGGGACACTAGAGCAATACTGTAAAAGGGATAGGAACAGTGTGGAGAGATAGTATGAAGTAAAGTGGACCACCGCAAGTGTGGCAAGTATGAGGCCCATTAATTTATTGGAAAAATTGAGGACACTTATATTTTACATTCAAGTACCCTCGGGTTTTTACAATACTAAATGGGCTAAGTGGGAACTTCTGTGGGCAAGTATGGTAAGGACAAGTCCCTAAAGGGCCTCGTAATCACATGTAAGCTAAGGAACCCCGAGTCAACATCTTCATGGCCACCAAGTTTGATTTTCTCGTTAGGTATAAGTATCCCTGGAACTACATGGGCCCTGCTCACTTGAAAAAACCAAAAAAACTGGGGAAAGGTGCCATTGCTTTGGATGGCAAGATACAAGGCCTTCCTTCTTTTTTAGGGAGTTGTAGTGATTCTCATTGGATTATTATATGATCCAGATGGTGTTAGAGCATGGCATTGCCACTGTACATTGAAGACATATGGGTACTATACATATAGAACCATCCTGTATCATCTAGAATTCAGCCTTTCCTCAAGACGATATAGTTACAGTAAAGTTCAACCTATATTACATCAAATTGTATTTATCATATATGTATAATGAATGTTCTTAACCAGTCCCAGACCCAGACCAAAGATGTAGCATAGTACTGGATATCAATGAACTGTTGGCTGTAATGCATAATAGTAGAAGCTGTATGATTTCATCCTCAGTTAATCCTTAATATACAACACACCAATCATTATTTTTACCCCATTATCAGCTCTTTTAAAGACTTGATCACCTACAGTATCTGCATTTAATTGTCCATTATGGACAATACCATCATGATAATACATAGAACCAGTAGCATCAATAAATCAACATGTAAAGTGATAGCTTCCAAAGTATGTAATTGCTTTGACAGTAAATCTGACAATTTCTCTGTCAGGTTGCTCAAGAAATCCTTTTGACTTGCATTCATTCTACCATCATAATTATTGAAATAGAAGAGGTGATACTTCATCCAATGAAAGCTACACATATAGATGCAATGCATTATAAAATGTTGCAACCAATCTTTGACATCATAAGGTCATTGAAATCCAGATGCACACTCATTGTCTGAAGAAATATATGTCATGGGGTGTACCATGATGGACTGAAACAGTGAAAGTCCAAATCTGGGGGAAATTTACTTAACCTTTGCATTTATCTACATAGCTAATATACAGAACTATAAGTCACAGATCCAAATACATGATGAGCAAGAACATCAATATGCTCACCAATCTGACCATATGGAAAACTATCTGCATCTAAATTGCGAGGTTTGCTTCAGATGATATCATGATGTTGTTCTAAAATCTTCCACTGTTGGGTAAATAAATTAAAATAAGTTATGAGTTCCTCCATAAGAGTTGTCAAATTCATTAAGACTGGGGTCACTGGGCCCCATTTTCTTGGATCTTCTCACCAAAGATTGAACAAAATTGTAAAAACAGGATTGATAATTATATGGACAACTCCAGTTATTAAAATTCCAAATCATACCATACATTGTGATTACTCATTGATGTGTGTATCATTTTCATTAACTTTTCTCTTTTTCTTTATTTGGGAGGTCAATGACAGATTTTTTGTTTTAATTAGCATTCTTTTTTGACCGTAATATTGTTTTTCTTTATTTTTGGCAAGATAGATTCTGTGTGAAGGAAGTGAAGTGGCTACAATCTAGCAAATTGTAACTCAAACTCAATGAAGAATGTCTCTCTTTAATGACATTGAAGTATATTAGAGCTTGGATTTACTTTAGAAAATAACTCACAAGCCTCATTCTTTTTACAAATGGCTGTAATCTTGTTTTTATATATATGGGGTTGCCCAGTGCTAGATCTAGATATAACTTTCAAGTTCAAATTCTTGGGTAAATACCATGTGTTATCCTTCAACTTGTTACTGATGTGTCCAATTGGGGGATCTGAGCTCTAAGAAGTTCCCCCTTCCCCCCTCCTTCTGTTTTCCCTTTCCCTTCATTACGAGGCCCTTTTAGGCTGAGTTAACTTATGGGCAATTCCTCAATTTTGAATCCTTGACACTTCTTCAGCACGAAGATAGTACTATCCGTTTGAACTCCGCTGTCCTAGCACCCATGAGTTACCCATTTTCAAACTCCGCCAGACTTATCCGAGTGGGCGAGCTGCACACCGGCTCGGTTGTAGTGAAGTGCCGACATCCGGTGATCTTGTGATCGTGAACATATGCGCCCTTCCCACGGGTCTGGACGTCGTTGTAAGTTAACTAGGGAAAGGTGCCATTGCTTTGCATGGCAAGATACGAGGCCCTCCTTTTTAGTGAGTTATAGTGATTCTCATTGGATTAGTACAGTCCAGATGATGTTACTAGAGCATGGCATTGCCACTGTACATTGAAGGCATATGAGTACAATACATATGGAAACATCCCTGTACCATCTAGAGTTCTTCCTCTTCAAGACAGTACACAATCACAGTGAGTTAAAACTGAACCTATGTTATGCCAAAATATATTTACCATATGTGTAATGCAAGCTCTTGAACTAGTCCCTGACCAAAGATGCAACACAATGCTGGATACCAATGAACTGTTGGCAGTAATAAAAGTAGTGGAAGCTGTATGGTTTCATACTCCTTTAATCCTTAATACACAATACACCAATTACCATTTTCCCCCATTATCAGCTGTTTTTAAAATGTGATCATCTACAGTATTCAATGCATTTAATGGTTCTACTGGTTCTATGTATTATCATGATGGTTTTTTCTGTGAGACACATGTCCATAATGAACAATGAAATCAACATGTAGAGTGATAACCTCCAAAGTATGTAATCACTTTGAGAGTTAAATCTAACAATTCTTCAAGTTTGTCAGGTTGCTCAAGAAATATCTTTTGACTTGCATTTATTCTGCCATCATAAATATTGAGATACAGAAGAGGTCATCCAATAAAAGCTACACATATTGATGCAATGCATTCACTCTCTATGGAACCAATCTTGGACATAATAAGGTCATTGAATCCAGATGCCCACTTACTGTCTGGATAAACATATATCACAGGGTGTACTATGCTGGACTGAAAGTCCAAATCTGGGGGAAATTCACTTAATCTTTTGCATTGTCTATATAGCTGGTATGCAGAACTATAAATTACAAATTCAAATACACAATGAGCAAGAACATCAATATGCCCACCAGTCTGGCCATATGGAAAATTATCTGCATCTGAGTTGTGAAGTTTTGTTCAGATGATATCATGACCTTGTTCAAAGTCTGCTGTTGTTGGGTAAAATAAATTATAAGTTTATTCAGAAGAGCTATCAAATTCATTAAACTGGGCCCCACTTTTCTGGATCTTGTTACCAAAGATTGAACAAAATTGTAAAAATAGCATTATGACCAACTCCAATTATTAGAACTCCAAATCATACCATGCATTTTGGTTACTCTTTGATGTGTATCATTTTTTTTTTCTTTATTTAGGATGTCAATGACGGATTGTCCCTTTTCTTTAGCATTCTTGTTTGACTGGGATATTGTTTTTCTTTGATTGTGGAAAGATGGATTGAAGATTCTTTGTGAAGAAAATACAGTGGCTATAATCTAACAAATTGTAATGCAAACCCGATGAAGATTTATTGCTGTTTGCAGAACTTAGGGCGCGACAGAATTTTTTCACGCGCGTGTCAAATCTTCAAGTTCTATGTCCAATCTTCCGCACGCTTGTTCTCCCTCAGATAACATTCATTCCCTTAGATATTCAAAATCTGTACTTGTGTAGCTCATAGCTACCTGCATATGCAATTTTTATGGGACAGAAAAAATATCATCTCAGACTATGGCTGTATCATGATTCTACAAAGTTTGATTTGGACCATAAAAATTAGTGCAGGTAGCTATGAGCTACATGAGTACAGATCTTGAATATCTATGGGAACGAATGCCATCTGAGGGAGAATGAGCGTGCGGAAGATTGGACATGGAAGATTTAACACGCGCGTGAAAAATTCTGCCGCGCCCTAAGTTCTGCAAACAGCAATAATGTATACTTATTGGAACTTGAATTTCCTTCAAACAATAACTCATGAGCCTCATTCTTTTTGCAAATGGCTGTAGTCTCTGCTTCATAAGTAACTTTCTGTCATGAACTCGCCGGTCCGCCACCCCGCCACCATACCAGAAGCCACATCACTTAACCGGGACAACTTATTTCCTATTCCGAAGTGCGATTAGGCACGGGATCATTACTAATCGCACTTCCGAACACGGCATACAACACGTTAGGGGCCGATCTCTTATGTGGCACCGAGACCTGGGTGATCGCAGGGGTTGACGGGCGACATAGGGATGATCAGACATTGTAGGTAGCGGAGAGGAGGAGGCATTATTGCTGCTAGGAGTATACTCCTTTACTTTATAGTATATATACCTTGTATAACCATCAGTACTAGTTAGAATCCAATCTTAGTTGTCATAGGACACATTGTTCTATTGATCCTACTTTCCTGGTAGGCGACGACTTGCTTATTCGCACCACTCTCGTTGTCGACTCAGCTCTGAAGGCTGTCTATCTTGCGATTCTCCTTGGTTTCCATACTAGTTCCACTCTTCTAGCTTCTAGGCTCGTAGTCTGAGTCACCAACACTAGGTTCCTGGTTCCTCGTATCCGTGGCTATCGTTATTCACACGAATCGCAGTCTGATATAGGCGTATATCGACTAGTCGCACTACTCTCGAGGCTTAGAGGGTCAGGTTCCATCGCACGATCGCTGTCACTCCCCAACAGGTTGCCTAGGTTAGGCAAGGGTGTATTGCTTTTAGGTCAGGTCGTGACAGTAGATTGGATTCTCCTTACTGTTCAGGAGTGTCGATCGTGCACTGTCGTTGCGTTCCCCTATTTCTCATTCATTGATCGAAGTCTCACCAACATTCGCTCACCGTTTTACCGAACACATTTATTGTGATTCGCATTCGTTTCTAGTATCAAGTACTCCTATTATAACACGAGACTTGGTGTTCCTTAACGGACGAGTACTTATCCCCTACTCGACTCATTCGCTCTGTATACGAGCACTTATATTCGCTATCGAAATCAAGATCTATACTCTTGGAATCTAGCTCTAGAGACTAAAGGAACCTCTAATGGACCGCGATTTATCTTACGCTGTGGCTATAGGAGCCATACTCTTGGTACTCGCATTCTGGATGACTTGTGCCAAGGCGGCACTACTCGTATTCGTTGCGATTCGCAACCTCATACAACCTATTCTCGTAGTCGCATACGATTATGTGCTACTCTCTAGAAACTACGTCTTGCACCATATCTTGGTATTCGCATGGAATCGCCGTTTATTTTCGGCTTTAGATATCCTGCTTCCAAGAATGAGGCAATCACCTATCTCTATCCAATACCGAATCTTACACCAAAAGCTGGTAATCGCATCCGTCATTCATCATTTCCGACAAACATCTACTTTGAAACTGGACCTCATTGAGAGGTATTCCATATCGCAAAAGGATTTGATGCTATCACTCGAGGAAATTCTCAACGAAGAGTACTCCGAAGTGTTGCAATGGATCCTTGCGAATCGGAAGAGTGAGGAAGCATTAAACGAGTTATTTCGCAAGCGGAATGTAGTCCAATATGTTAGGACTAAACAGGAAGCGCGTAGAAGGAACTGCGAATAATGCTCCCACCCAGTTTGGAGATGGAATCGCACCAAGGGGGATGTCCTATGGGGAGTACATGGGAGCCATAGCGGATGAATATAATATTCATTTGGGTCCGCTATCCACTTTGAGGCCTTGGTTTGCAGCCGAACGGATGAAGGTGTTTTGTGATCGAGTTTCGGATCTGGAAAGGAGGTGGTTTGAAGGTTCTCTTTTGATGGAGGAATATACCTTGGAGGCTAAAAGGATTAGAGATTTGGTCGACACCCATCTTAGGAATGATGGGCACACCACAGATCTAGATTGGATAAAACAACGCCTTTTGAATCTGGAGATTTTGGTGGGAGGTCTAGGCGGATCTGGAAGATTTGTTATGAAGCTGTAGACTGTGCGATTTAGCCAGTACTACTTGTGATTCACGGGAATCGCACATCGGAAGCACTTTGGACTTAGGTTTTTGGTTTTAGGACACCCGCGTTGACAGTCGACTTATCCTCCTATGTTGAAACGCCTTGAGCCACGAACATTGGAGTAGATTCGCGACTTTGGTCTGCTCTTCGGAGCATATGGACCTTTTGGGATATAGATTCAAGGTTGAATCTTACTTTCTCACAGTTGAAACTTTTCACACACGGAATTGGAGTACGAGTCGCATTTCGCGACATTCAAGAGATCATATTTGGCGACTAAATCGCACGAGACTACGATGTTACGAGTTACACAAGGTATACAAAATTCAAAGTTCAAGACGACCCCGATGGCCCGGCTTCCGCATTTCCCCGATCCGTCTCCGTGTCGATATCCCTCCACCGTTCCGTTGTCGGCGTCAGATTGTTGTCGATGGGTGCGACTGCGAAGAGTAATGCATTAGTCGCGCAAATCGCAGTAACAACAGATGAAGACAGAACTTACCAAAAGGCCGTCGATGATGAAATGGTACAAATTTGTACCCATCCCATTAGTAAGGTCGCAAGTGTGGATCATCGTCGTCTTCCAGCACACACTTTATGCTTCTCCATCGACACCCCAAGCATCGTCGATTCTTTTCCGGTTTAGGCTCGTCCCAAGTAGAAAATGCGAGTTTCGGATATGCGCACACAAATCCTTGTCGCACGCATAGCTTACATGGATCGCGAGGGAGGAGATATATAACGCCTGGGGTGCGAGATAGGGTAAAGTTGGCCTGGATTCGCGAGAATGATCGATTAGACACAACAGGAGGAGGGGTAGTGGACCGCCACATTTGCATCGGACGGATGGTCATCTGCGGGGATGCGTAGTTAGACACGCGATTTACCCTATCCGATGCAGAAGGGGGGTGAATTTGCTGATCATCATTGTTGGTCCATGGAATCGCAGGGAGAAGGTCGGAGTCGGTATAGGAAGGGTAGGCGAAGTACATTGCAGGAGTGTTGCGCAGAGGCTTGGACACCCACTCACGAATCGCGTCAAGGTCGGCGATTTTGGCATCGCCTTTTGGTTTCCGAGGTCCCTTAGGGGAGGATGACTTGAATGAACCGGGTTTCGGCCTTTTTACACGCTTGGATGGCATCGGCTCTTCAGATGCCTTTCGTTTGGCCGAAATCGCACCCGAATCCGGCTGCCACTCCTCATCCGAGCCCGATTCTGATGGAGTCGGATCCCGAGCACGCCGTTTTCCTTGCGATTTCAACGATGGGACATCGACAAATGCACGATTCTTGACTTGGGGAAGAGATTCGAGGGGGATAGAGAGGAGTTCGGTATCAGGAGGAGATAAAGGACGGATCGGAGGTGGGGAAGACATCTGTATGTCCTCGTTGTGAGAAGGTGCGGCTGCTGCTTCGGAGTCGCGCAGAAGAGCACTTGAAATGGCGTTTTGACGCCGAATCGCGGAGTTTATGCACCCGGGACATGTTTTGTCGTCATGATTGGAATCGGGGGTGTACGGAATGCGATAGGGGGGTATGGGGAAGTTGGTTTTCAACTGCTGGTAGAAGGGATCGTTCGTATGTTTGTTTTTGCCAGGGTGCGTTTGACCATAAAGGAAATCTCCGACGAATCGCGGGTCGGTCTTCAAAGCGTTGGTCATTTGACGACCATAGTAATTGGTGGGTTCGGTAATGGCGAGCCATTCCACCATATTTTTCGGGATTTCTCGCTCCAGTTCTACTTTTCGACGGCGAATCACGTCCGATTTAGGCTGAGGATATCGAAGTTCATCATTTTGCGGATCGTCGAAAGGGTTGGGATATGCAAGGTCTTGGACGAGGGGTTTCGCGAGTTTAGGAAGAGGATGGCGGAAGGAGATCATTGGGTGTGGTTCGAACAGCGGGAATTCAGGGTCGATAGGCTGCCAAAGCTCCGAGCAAAGGAAAGAACCTGCGATCCGCTTCATCAACTCCTCGGTATGAAAAAAGAGCTGTGTCAGTTCATCATCGCAGTATACCTCAGCCGCATGTTGATTGTGGAGCTCGCAAATTATCTCGAATGTCTGGGCCTTGTAATCGCAAAGGTGTTAATCACGACAATAGGAAACGGATTCGCTACTCACAAAGGCGTTAACCCAAGCAATCAATCCACGGACTCCATGTAGGAGTTGGGCATCAGAAAGTTGGTCAAACGAAGGAGGGGTGGTTGTGCTCGCAGCAGTGTACGCTTGGTTGTACTGCTGAAAAGCCGCCATCGCAATGTTATCGAACGACGGAAGGAAATCGCACTCCGTCGCGTTAAGACCTGCGATTTGGTGGGCCCGAATACGAATGCGGATGTTGGAAAGGGCGAAGTAGTGGCTGAACTCGATAGACTCTTGGAAGTCTGTACGTGGTCGTGGTGTCGGGTTAGTAGGAAGAGGTTCTTGGAGGCGTGTTAGGTCGATATTGACGATAGAAGCCGCGTGGTGGAATGATCGCAAAATCTTGACGCATTCCTTACGCTGCGCGGGCGAAATCGCGTTGGTAGAAGCAGAGGTGGTGGTGTTGCTAGCCATTGATGATGATGGGTGGTTTGAAGAAGGGTTTTGAAGTGGCACCGATCGATGGATAACTTTATATTGGGATTTCTGCCGAGAATTTTCGATCAATTTACGGCATTAATTTTGGTTAAAGTTTGCGAATCTGGAGATTTAATGATTCTCCATTGCAAATCGCATTATTCGAGGACGAATAATTCCTAGAGGGGGGGTAATGTCATGAACTCGCCGGTCCGCCACCCCGCCACCATACCAGAAGCCACATCGCTTAACCGGGACAACTTATTTCCTATTCCGAAGTGCGATTAGGCACGGGATCATTACTAATCGCACTTCCGAACACGGCATACAACACGTTAGGGGCCGATCTCTTATGTGGCACCGAGACCTGGGTGATCGCAGGGGTTGACGGGCGACATAGGGATGATCAGACATTGTAGGTAGCGGAGAGGAGGAGGCATTATTGCTGCTAGGAGTATACTCCTTTACTTTATAGTATATATACCTTGTATAACCATCAGTACTAGTTAGAATCCAATCTTAGTTGTCATAGGACACATTGTTCTATTGATCCTACTTTCCTGGTAGGCGACGACTTGCTTATTCGCACCACTCTCGTTGTTGACTCAGCTCTGAAGGCTGTCTATCTTGCGATTCTCCTTGGTTTCCATACTAGTTCCACTCTTCTAGCTTCTAGGCTCGTAGTCTGAGTCACCAACACTAGGTTCCTGGTTCCTCGTATCCGTGGCTATCGTTATTCGCACGAATCGCAGTCTGATATAGGCGTATATCGACTAGTCGCACTACTCTTGAGGCTTAGAGGGTCAGGTTCCATCGCACGATTGCTGTCACTCCCCAACAGGTTGCCTAGGTTAGGCAAGGGTGTATTGCTTTTAGGTCAGGTCGTGACACTTTCAAGTTCAGACTCCTGAGTAAATACTATGTGTTATATTTCAACTTGTTACTACCGATGTGTCCAATCTGGTTATCTGAACTCTAAGAAGTAAATATGACTCAAGATGGAGAATAAACCTTCACACTGACTGGGTGGTAACTCAGAAGTAACTTCAAATAATGAATGTTAAACCTGCATTCTTTTCTCTCCTCTCTCTTTTTTCCTGTGACTATGAAGTATGAATGCAATGGAACAGTGATGGAATTAAAGGAACAGGGGAGTTGGGAACAAGTCATAAGGAATTTTTGATGAACCCATTTTTATCAAGCCTCAAGGTGTACTACACTGTCACTGAGCCTGTTTGCTGGGCCAATGTCTGAGGCTCCATGTCTAATTCTAATCCCCCCTTCTGCTTACCTACTCTACAATGTACATTCTTACTTTACTTTCCCTATGCAGCACCATTTCCATGTCTTGTGCATTATATGCATCATTCCCCCCCCCCATTTGATTGGTGAATCATTACATACACTACCAAAATACTTACCTTGATATTGTTTTTTCGTTCTTGACATCTAACGTTTACTGCAAAGCAGTGTTGGCCCTAAGGGCTTGCCCTTAATTAAGTTAAGCCCTTAATTTAAAACTTAAATAAGACCTAAGTACGATGCACTGAAAGCCTAAGGCTTAATTAAGACTTAAATATCCACGTGATTTCATCACAACCACAAATAAATTTTTTGAGCATTTTCCTCGACATTTCCGCGTCCAACGACTCTACATACTCTATTCTACACAATGCCTCGTGGAAAGGGACAAATATGGGATCATTTCTGGGAAGGAGAAGCTGCCAATGCCTCACACCGACGTGCCTACTGCCTTGGCTGCATCCGCAATGAAATGTCAAAAGCAAACCTCTCCGACAAAGAAACCCTGGCATTGGAGAATGATACTAGCTTCAAGGACGGTATGTGGCTTTCCCGGGTGTCTATAGTATCAACCCTGAATGGTGTTATAGCCTGCCAGAAAGTTCATTCAGTTCTTGGAGTGAAGACATCGATGGTTGCGCACATACTTGGTGGAACAAAGGCATGCCGGTATGCCTCTGATGCTGCAAAAACCTTGGCCAAACGACTCCGGGGAAAGTCCCAAGGGAAGAGGGAAAGAAGCGATGACGAAGACGAGGATGAAGACGAAGGGAGCGGAGCGAAGATTTCAGAGCCGAAACCATCAAAAAAACATAAAGCCGCTGACCGTGTCGAGAAGCATCAGTCAAAACTCAAAGTGTATAAAGGGATTGACATACCATTTTCAGACAAGGAAAAGAAAGCCATCCAAGTGCAAGTTGCGAGAGCTACTGCCTCTGCACGACTCCCAGACCAATGGATTGAAGACCCCGAAGTACTCAAGCTCATGTACATGATGCGGACAAAAGCGCTTGATGTTATTCCTTCACGAAAGGTTCTTGGAGGTAGATTGTTGAAGGAAGAGAGTAAACGGGTGGAAGATGAGTTGGTTGAGAGGCTAGAAGGTCAATATGTCACTTTGACGTGAGTCTTCAACGTGTTAACATCCCAAACTCATTACTTACCATAAACCAGATGTGATGGGGTAAAGGATGTTAATAAAGACTCATTAGTTGGCGTTAGTGTATCTGCGGACTTCAAAGTGAGTAGTCCCCAAATGTGTTGATACAATATTCCAAACTTATCTTGTAATAGCCTTATCTTGTACAACTCTATAATGCGACTGCAGACAAGAAAGACGGTGACTCCATGTGCAATGCATATGAAACCATGATAGACTCGACAGAGAAGAAGTACAGATGTACTGTTGTAGCACTGGGTACAGACAATGACGGGGGAAGTAGAGCAGGCCGTGTGAAGTTAGGGATCATTCGTCCGTGGCTTTTTCTGTTTCCTTGCGGCGCTCATCAAGTACGTGAATTACGTCCCAATTTAATACATGTATTGAATCTAAACTTAATGGAAGGGCCAACTCGTTCTCGCGGACTACTTTAAATGCTGTCCCGAGGGAGCGGAAACTTCTGAAGATGCGACAGATATCATTGGATGGTTGAATAACCACGGCTATGTGCGAGTCATCTTTAATGATGTCCAGCAAGAGCAGACGAATCAGGTTCTCAAGTACCTTGTTGCGAATCTTACACGCTGGACTACCCACTCTGTCGCTTTCCTCCGCCTGGAGGACCTAAAGGAACCTTTGCAATTTGCAGCCTTTAGTAGGAGAATGGCCATTATCGAAGCTCAGGTTGGTAGAGAGACAGGAACCAAAGGTCAAGAACTCCGGGCTGAGGCAGAAGACCGACTCAACCTCATTCGTGATGATCAATTCTGGAAGCGGCTTGAAACTCTCAATGAAGATATCGAGCCCATATGCTATGCAACTAATATCATGCAGAGTGACCGAGCCCGTCCAGATATAGTGCTTCTCGCCTTTGTTGGAATGTTCCAGTATTTCCGTAACCTTCCTCTGTCCCGTTCTCAATTATCTAAGGCCATGTGTACCCGATTAGAGAAACGGTGGAAGGGATTCGACCAGAAGTTGATGATCACTGCCCTCATCCTCAATCCTTATGAGAAGGTCGCGCGATTTGGACCCAAGGCAGGTGTTGATGTCATGCAGATTGATGAACTAGTTGTCGAGGTATGGATCATTTTGTTTTGTAAGTCTTGGACTACTTGTGTACGATTTTTTTAGATGTATGACAAGTGGATTAACCGCCCCATGATTGATTTGGATCCGGATGAAGAGGAAAGCGAGTTAGAGCACCGCCGTTGCCGCCGTACAGAGTTTTCGACAGCATTCCTACATTACTTTGCTGGTACCGGTGCATTTAAAAATTGGGAACGACTGAAGGATAAGTTTAAAGATGCTCATGTATGTGATTTCTCCGCTATACAGTATGATATTCAGTCTGATTGTTGTTACAGGGTGATGATCCGCTTATTTTTTGGGAGTCCATGAAAACCAATCGTGATGTTTACGAGTTGGTTGATTTTGCTTGCATGATACTTTCAATTGTACAGAATACCGCTGGAAATGAACGGCAATTCTCTCAGGTAAAACTTCGAAAAGATCGACTTCGAAATCGCCTAACTACTGAGAAACTTGAGAAAAAAATCAAGGTAAGCCTGTTCTGTTTTTGACTTTCAATATGACCCGATTGACTGTGAATTTGTCTTAGTTGGCAGAAAATTTGCGACAACAGCATTATGCAGACGGTCTTCGTGATATCCGAGAGGCCCGGAAAAATCATTCTGATGATCGTGTTGTTCAGCTTCTTGAGGTTCCGCGCTATGACCAAGTCCTCTCGAATCCACAACAAGATGATGATTATGTTGATGCTCATGTCGGTCGTTCGCGTCGCCATCTTCTTGTCAATAGCCGGAGAAAATGGCGTTTGGAACTTAAAAAATGGACGGATGAAGCGGAGCGTGCTGATCAGCTCACTGGTGACAATACTGTACCACCACCCCTTCCTGAAAGTTCTGCATCTCATTGGCTGCCTCGATCACTTGAATTACTTTTCGGAAGGGATGATCAACAATTGGAACCAACTTCATCCATGCAACGACCAAGGAGGGAGCGCAGGACAGCTTACACTGAAGAACAGCTGTACATGGAGCTATTAGCACAGGAGGCAGAGGATGAAATACCTGATGACGGAGCTCTTGAAGGGTCAGGGGATGAATACGAAGGCTAGGATTGCTGTATAAAATTTTGACCTTAAATTGACCTTAAATTACCCTTAATTAAAAACCATTATTAACAATTTAAGACATAAAATCATTAGGTGGCCTTAATTAAGGCCTTAAAGCCAACACTGCTGCAAAGGGCAAACTACTTGAATTCCGGCAGATTTTTCCCTTCCGTTTCCCTTATTCTTTATTCCCTTCTTTTCATTCCCTTTCCTGTTCCGTTTGTGTGGGCAAGTCCTCAATTTCGAACCCTTTACACTTCTTCAGCGCTATCCGTTTGAACTCCGTCTTGTCCTAGCGCACATTTTACCTATTTTCAAACACCGCCGGACTTGTCCGGGTGGGTGAGTTACACACTGGCTCGGCTGTAGTGAAGTGCCGACGTCCGGTCATCTTGTGACCGTGAACGTATGCGCCCTTCCCACGGGTCTGGAGGTCGTTGTAAGTTAACTCGGCCTAAAAGGGCCTCGTAAAACAGCGACCACTGAAACAGACAAGAGCCAGGAGTATAAGACGTCGGAAGTCAGCCGAAAATCTGTCGTGTAATATCGTGTCATTGATTCAATGCTGTTCCTCTATTATATAGAGTTTATGTTTCGCTTTGTAAGTAGCTCGATGAGGCTCAAGCGTCGTAATGAAAGTGAGAAAAACGAGAGCAATAAAAAGTTACAACAAAACGGTTGTGCTAAACAAGAGTCGAAAGCTGACAATGCTAACTAGTCAAGCCAGTCAAGCCATTTTTCCCGCTTTGTGACCCGAAGATTCACGAGTGCGTATGTTTATATTGTTTCTTTGCATGGGGGAGACTATGTCGGAAATTTAAATACGGAGCCGTAAGCGGCTGTAAGCGCTTATGATGAGCGTAATGAAATCGGCCATTATGGGCCATTCATCGGGATTCGTGTGAGTTTGCTTGACCCTGACTTGCCCGGCTTTTCCCGGCTTTTCCCGGCTTGTTTCAGCTTGAAAAAAGCTATTGAACTTTTTCAAGCCGAAAAAAAGCCGGAAAAAGCCAGTAAAAGCCGGGCAAGTCAGGGTCAAGCAAACTCACACGAATCCCGATGTTATGGCAGGGAGGAAATCATTATAAAGTCCTCTGTTAATCTAATTATGACGCATTATAATGGGCAGCCGGCATGTATAATTCACACGTGATCATTATGTTTCCGAAAAAGAAATTACATCGTAACTCCTTTAGGTTTGCTTGACCCCTGTTTGGCCGGCTTTTTTCGGCTTTTTTCAGCGGGTCAAGCCAATCAAGTCACAAGGGGACCAGCCAACGGGGTTTTGGCAACAAACTGCCTCAGCAACCATTGAGTTCTTGTGACGTGCCGCTTGCCAACAAGCGGGCAAGCCAGCAAAGCTGGCCAAAGGAATCACGTCATTTCACGATGTAACCCCGTTACGCGTACAGTCACTTATTGTACACACTGGACCACCCCAGGAATCAAACCAACAATGAACAATCCTTAGGGTATAGGTAATACAGCGCCAGCGCAATATACCACTGTCCCATTTGTCTGTATCTTAACAGAACCCCAAGCTCTATATGACTAGTTACGGCTAGGTATATAACCACAATCTCTCTGTTGCGAGTCTCACTATAAAATAGAATACCTTTCAGTAGACCAAATCTGCAACGCAAAAAACGGCGGCCCCAAGAAAATAATCTAAAAAAAAACTACGAATAAAATATCATGGGGCTAATTAAAAATGAAACGGAGCATCGCAGCAGTAGGGAGGCCTATTATATATCTTATCTATCTACGAATCGACATCCCTTCACTATCAAACGCCTCTTCAGATGTCTCTGACTTCCCATTTTTTGTAACCAAAGCTTAGTAAGAAAATACGTTGCCAGCCAGTCAAAACAGGTCCCTCTGTTCAACCTCTGTTTGCTGTTTATACTCCGTACATAGGAGGCTCTGAGATCAGAAAAGATATAAATTCTTACAAGGTATTCACATTGAGGAGAATCAATGGCATTATCATTACGACTCAGTAAAGAATTACCTTGAGAGGCCTTTCCTCCAAGCCGAACAGCTTCCGTGTGCTCCAAATTAACCACATCTTACGCGCGCAGCGCTCGGACACGTCTGAAAACGCAAAAATGGCCGTTGCTAATCATCTCTATTCCCAAGTGATAGGTTCAGAAATATACAAGGTGAGAATAGACAAGACGGGTGGGGGGAGAACCAAGTACTGTGTGCGCTCTATAAGCTATTTTTGGCTTCAGTTGTTCCCAGGTCATAAGCAATTACAACGGCCCGGTTCCGATTATGATTATATTTAATGCCGGTTCTGATTTATAATGCCGTTTCCATTTATGATTATATTATAATGCTGATCTCATTGTAATGACGAAACTTTTTTTCCGACATATCCAGTGAAAATCCCAAAACACTCTTCTTAAGTGGAGGTTCTGCCTTGGAGGTATACGTATCAATTTGAAAATTCCCATAGGTAGTTTATCTGAGGGAAGAAGGGCAACCTAGAGCAGTTTGGGTCCGGCTCTAGCACTTTGACATATGTCTGTGTTTGGATCAGAAGCTATCAGCTTCTGCTCGGCTCGTCACTTGCGTATACCCGCGGGATTTCGTAAAGCAAAATATCCAAGTCCCACGCGTATACTACTTCGTTGTTTTTATACATCTCTTCATAACCAGTAAGGCCGACTAGCGGCAACGCCCGCTACCCTTAACATCATCTATTACACTCGAGCTAATTACAAAGCCTCGAACTGAAACATCTTTCCAAGAGTCAGCTTGAAGATCAGACTAGAATTCCGACCGGTGAAAAATCATGCTTTTGCTCACTAGACGTCATCTCCTTAAACGAAGAAAGAATCTTATCTTTGAGGGTTTTCGGTACGATTTTCGGCAATTCACTTTGTAGTTGATTTAATGGTACAGATTATATGTTCTGCTTACCTTTCCGGAGACGGGCAACATACCACTTTAGAATTCTGCGAAGCTGTCCGAGGCTAGAATTGCATGCATAAGGTACCTCCAAAGTGTTCAAAACCTGTCTAAGCGGCCAAGACTTCAACTCTATACCTTCAATTTGGGTTAAAAGAGCGACTTGAAAATCAGCGAGACTCAATATAGGAGGATAAGTCAGCAGTGTAACAGAAGCAACAACATTGTTACAAGCATGGAATGCAATGTCTCGTAAGAACATGAAAGGCACATGTGCGTGACGATTTTTAGACCGCAATCGATCCACTGTTATTGTATAACATTCCACATCCATCATGTGCGTAGATGCAATATGTAGTAGTCTAGTAGAAGGACAGGACGGGACAGTGTCCTGGTGGATTGTAATAATGCCGGGGGTTGGGAGTAGTCAATATATGACTCATTATCGAGCAGAGGTAACAACTAAGGTTAGAGGGTAAAGCCACCAGAGCGGAAAGCTGATCTGAGTGTGGAAACAATATCACGTCGTGTTGTTTGAAAGATACCAAAAGCCTTCGCAGTGAGCCGGAGGTTGTCCAGTTTTAGAATGTATTGTCAGCATCACATATGATATTAAATGCCTTACGAGATGACTTCTGCACAGATGTGGACAATGAGACAACATGGAGACAAGCATAGGATTCAAAATTAAAGCATTGACCAGACAAAACATGGAATACTAAAGCAAGAAAACATTGATGAGCAGAAGTAAGCGACCGGGTATCAACACCATGATTGAAAGGGAAATTGAGAGCAACTAGGTGTATCGTAAGCAAGTGACGAAAAAAAAATCCACGAGATGAAAAAGGAACTTGGGCAATGGGCAGTCCAGGGGGTGGAAACAATGGTCTGGATATACCCTGCCCGGAAACTTCGAACCCAGTTCTTTGAGAGGCGTTGATGAAGGCTTGTCCTACAAGAAGGTGTTTGCCGGAAAGCTTTGATGCGAAAAGAACAAAGTCTATAGGTATGGTGAGAGCGCGCGAGTCAACGAGGAGGGGTGGAGAAACCGTGGGGTCCGGTAAAAGAGGTGTCCAAAGTGGAGACAAACTCCTGCGTAACAATACGGAAACCTGCTGTCAACGGTGGCTTCGGAGTCCTGGAGGACATGATGGGCGAAACGGGGTAGGTAGTCAAATGGTAGGGCAGGTAGGTAAACAAGCAATAAAATCAACGGCAAAGAGGAATCCGGATTACATAAGGATTTGCATTTTTATTTCCAATCCACGAAAAACCCGCCAAGTGATCGAGCTATCGTTTTTTGCGACCGACCCACAAGACCCTTAACCCCTAAAGGGGTAGCGGGAATTACACTCATGTCCCACATATTTACCTTCCAAGACCTTGCACATTATAAAGTCTCTCTCGAGTTCGCTTCGGATCTTTTCGACCAGGCATCGACGTCGTCTCCGTCGACCATTACCTGGCAACCTCGACTTCAGAACATCAGCGTGCCTGCCTCTGCCCAATGTCTCTCTGTTCAGGTTAACGAGTCATTTGTGAACGGTCGACTTTGTGTTAGTCTGTCTCTTGTGTATGATTCCGAGTCGGAGGCAGAACTGTTTGGTAGACATTCGTCCCAGGTGCGTTACAGCGCGCTCTTTGTTAAGAACGTCTTTTGTTGAACTCGTTCTCTAGGAGTCTCTGGATACTCTTGTCCCCAAAGGCGACCTAACACCTACTGAATCTCTCGATACCAAAGTGCACGAGGACGACGGAGTGCTATATGTTGACCCATTAGAGACGGATAGCATCCTAGCGTTTCCAGGTGCGTTGTCTCAATAATCTGTTTTCTCGGCGAGACGCTTATTCACAAAGCCTTGAATAGATGAAACAGGCGCTTTAGTCTCCGATTCGGGCAACTCGTTCATCCATTCTAAACTCCCATCATCCCAGTCTGACCTCGTTTCTGGATTCCTTTCATCAAATTACCAAGCTGAACATTGGCAGTCAGAACCTGGACATCAACGTATAGGGCCTTTGAGCGCTATGAACGACTGCTCCCACAAAATCAACTGTATGTCCTCACACGAAGAATATCCAAACCTCAAATTGACACTATTCCCTAATCCCTTCTAGCAGACCTAGAGTACCTCAACAACGCTTCCGAATTCTTCTTCCCTCCTACACTATTGCCTCTAGACATTCTCCCCAGCAATGCCACGGTCGACTCTATCTTTACCTCGGACGCGAAACTGTCATTCTCAACCGAAATGATGACCCCAAGTAGCAGCTCGAATCTTTCATCACTATCACTAGATCCCTCCTTGTCATTGTCAATCGAAGGATGCCGTTCAGATAGGACGCAGTGGTCTGACAGTTCTTCTTCATCACCCAAGTTTACAACAACATCATCAAGCTCGACAACGACAACGACGCCCACGAATTTATCGGAAGATTCTGACCACGACTACTGTTATACGTCTTCTTCGTCAAGCGGCGACTCAGATGACCGTGACATTTGTAGGGATCTTGAAGGGTGTACGAGAACAGCTCGTTCTTCTCCTCGTGATACGGTGAATTCGACTCCTAGCGTTACTGCTATACCGACTATGGGTATTACGATGGCACGTCTAAGAAAGAAAAAACGATTTCCGTGCTCGCTTTGTGAGGAAACGTTCTCTAGGAGACATGATATGATGCGGCATGAGGTACGTCAGTTTAATCCACCTTTCCTTTCACATAGACTCGGACTGTCTTGGTTTTTCTTACTTGAAAGACTTGACGTTTTCGAATTCCTTTTTCTTCGGTTATCGGTACGGATCCGTGTGCTGACGAAAACATGATTACTTTTGTCGCTGGTTTGTTGTCCTCTGTTTGGTTTTATTTTTCTCTTAGTCCGCTCAACATGGGAAAGTACAAGAATGGACTTGCGAGAAGTGTAGGAGGTTCTTTTCTAGTGAATCCATGTTGATGGTGCATAGATGTCCTGCCCTGCGATGATATTGTGGAATCATGGCCTTCCCAATGTAGATACTTGCCTCTTGTCTACTGTCTACTGTAGTTGCAGTGCAGTGGAAAGTCGTAAAAGACAAAGGTACCCGCTTTGTGCATATACTGCGTATGGAAGATCGTTACGAAGCTGGATTTATGGGAGAGCTCAAACCACTCCGGTGGCCGTAGATTTGTATACAAACCTATGTATAATAAGTAGTTCACGATAGATTAATTGGCGCATATAAAATATGGAATTTGTCCAAAAATGGTCCCGGAGCAGGTATTTTACCTTTTCATCTCTCTATATACCTAACGCCTCGCTTCAATAGGTCTGGCCATAGGCCCCGATTTATTTGTAGGAGCAAGATCACCAAAAGAACCTGTTACGAATTACGAATACATCCCATCAATTATCTACGACTTCATACATCTGTCCCTTTTCGGCGGTACTGGTCAATATCTTTCTCTTCCTCAAGAATTTTATTACCAAAAATCCTATAAAGGCGAGGAACATTATTCCAATGACGGTGAAAGTGCCGATAACAGCAGGTTTATTGTCGAAGAAACTAAGGATGTTATTTTATTGAAAAAGGGTTGATCAATGCGGGAGAGTTGCTCACCTGGCTCCTGTAAGATTATTACTTCGTTGATCACCTCCGGTACTAGTGGTAGCTAATGTCGAATCGTCCGAGCCCTCAGGCTATCGAAGGAATAGCTAGCCCAAGCGAGGGCTGCAGGGAGTCAAGTCGGGGTTCGGCAGAGAGGATAAGGGAGGAAAGAGAATAGAGCGAGAGAATATGTAGATACACTGTATGCGTAGAACGTTAATACTCTCACAGAAAATAGAATACACACCTGATTAGGAAATAACCGGTACACGAGGCTCACACAGAGGTGTAATGAAGCGGTAATACTCAAGAGAATGCTCGTTATACACAAAGGAGACAAAAAGGGGGCTCAATAGAAATGAAAAGGGCTCAGGCTCGGGCTCGAAGTGACCAAAAGAGAGGTGATTCTTCCCCTACAGATTTATACATCTTTTATACTACATAGAATGGTCCGTGCGTGCCCCAACAAAAGTATTGTAAGTAGAGCGTGAAAAGAGTAGTATTTATAGATGAGCAAATGAATAGAAGAGGGTTCGATTGGGGGAAAACGACAGTAATCAAAGTAAAAAGGACAGACGAAATAACATGTGAAATAGGAGATAGGGGTCAATTCCGAGTACTTACTTTCTCATTCTCCTCCGATTCACTTGCCGGAACTCCACTAGACGCAATTCGACACGGACGGAGGTTGCTCAGGCCTCGAGCGCTTGCTCAAGGCGCTTCCGTGAAGAGTGGGTCGGGTGTTGTGATTCGGATTTGAATTAAAAAGGAAGAGTCGGATGTGAATGATTATACAGTAGACTGGAAATTAAATAAAAGTGCATCGAGCATGACAGAAGTGAAATAAGAGATGTAAAATGGCTTGTAAGTGAAAATAAAGGGAGGGGATAATACTACCGGTAGGGCAGGTAGCCCTACTACAGTAGCACAAACAAAAATTGAGTCCGTCCTCGGACTCCAAGAAAAACTTGAGGAAAACAAAGGAAACTGAATAAGAACAGTGAAAAAAAAGACATGCCAAAGAGGTTTTTGAGAAAATAATGATCGCGCTCTGTATCTGGAATAATGGAACAAATGGCAACAAAATTGTGAAAGTATGAATTGCGAGTGGGAGAACACAAATTAAAAAAATGACGAGGGGCGCACGCTTCCGGCCACGATAAAGACACCAAAATGGAAACACTTCTTGCACATCCAATCTAACCGTAACTCCAAATTTTGAGAATTTCCAACGATGCTGATTTCTCCACCAATGATTGAGAAAATCTTCCTTCACATGTCCTCGCTTCTCCATGGCCGGTAAACCTTGACTTCTCTTCTTGATACCCAACTTGTCGACTCGAAACTCATCGTCGCCTACTTTTCCGACAATAAACTGTCTTGACCACTTCCTAAACCTCTCGACATTGAACAGGCCTTCTCCTTCTTCTCCGTATCTCGTGAGAATAATGCTAAAAAGATTGTATGACGCCGACTCGTTCCAGGTAAAGTTCCAGTCGCAATTATGAACGCAAATGGTGCATGAAGAGGTGAAACCTGCACCGCCGACTTCTTCAGAAGCGTGGCGCGTACTGAAATGGCATAGGCAATAGTCGATCATAGGCAAAGCGTCGGTCCATAAGTGGGATTGGTCTTCATGCGCAAGTAGAGAGTCAAAATGATCCCATCCCATCAAATTCGAACTCTGGATAAAAATTGAGTGATCGAGCCTGTAATAACTAAAACTTTCAGTAGAACAATTTATGTAGCTCAAACAGAAATGACTATAGGGGATGTGATGGTACATATGTAGCTTCCAAATCGAGTTGCTAAGTGCTTTAAAGCACAACTCTTTTTGGTTACCTTCGAAGGCATATTCTTTCAACCGAATGATTTCAACTTTGGCAAGATTGTAAGTATTCGGGGTAAGATGAACAAAGAACCAAAAATCGGGTTGAACAGTTGAATATGTAGAAGAGGGATCATCCAGAAGCAGAAGTTTATCAGGATAAATGAACAACGTCATGGAATGAAATTCAGAGAGCGCATATAGCATTGAATGAGAAGCACCAAGAGAAAAATTAGAATAAGTATTTCGGAGTGTGGGTGTATGGTACTTGGTGACATCGAATAAAGTACACAATAAATAAATAACGCGGAAAGCAGAAGATTCAAGTATGTAATAATTTTTGATGAGACACAAATTGAAGCGAGCACTCAGCTGGTTGTATAGGAAAGAATTGTAAGTGGCTTCAGCTGATTGAGCAGTCGATTCGCGCTCGAGATGGTCTATGTAAAAATTATTAGCGTCAGAATACTCGAACAAAACCTCAACACAATGAAATTTCGTGACATTAGTCATGTAATTATCAAAACCGGGTTCGGAAGCACAAGAAAATGGTTTATCGTTATTGAAAGGATCAACAAGTGAATCATGCTTAGAAGAAAAGGACTCGGAGGATTTATCGACAGAGACAGGGATTAATGAATTAAAATTAGAGGACTTAGCGGCATTTTCGAACGACTTCTCTAAAAAGACTGGGGCAGAGCGACAATTTGAGCTCGTCACTGAGCAACCATCGAATTCCGTCTGTTTGTTGTAGGATTCTCTGGACAGGTCAGTTTGAACAACTTCTCCAATGCACGCACTTGTTTGTGTCGATTGCACCTCTTCTTTCTCACCTTGCACAAAAGGGTCTGGGAAATCAGCAGCTTTTTCTGAAAATTTCGGAGTAAAATGAGAACAAAGTGAGGATAAGGAATTTGTCTCGAGAGAAGTTACGGCAAAAACATCAGAATCAAAAACGTTCACTCCACCGTATGAAAGACCAATTGTTGATACGTTTCTGACATGCAGAAGTTGATCCGAGTTTCCTCTAAATTCCACTTGGTCAGTATGCTCTCTAATTACCTGTCGACGTAAGTAGGCTGCGACTCCTCCTTCATAATCTCTTGGTAGTCTTGGTAAGTCGTTACCTGTAGGAAGTTGATATCTTTGGTTAGTAGGGTTAATGATTACCAAATTATCTCGAAGAAGACCAGGCATTAAGTGGCAGCGCGAAGGATGCATAGGGTGAGTGTTGATTTCGCCGCAAATAAAACACCTTCGAAGAATTTCATATTGAGGCTGTTGTGAAGTTTGAAGTGTCGGGTTGTTGTCTTGTCGGAGGGCCCGAGTAAGCTCGTTGAGCGCTGAATTCATGCTGGCCTGGTTGATACGCAAATCCTGAAAATGTTTAGCAAGCTCGTCGACAGCAGAAAAAGTAGAGGGATTGTTCAGTTCATTCCTTTGTTGCGATTTCTTTCTTTTCTCCTCGGTCGGGTCGATTCGTTGTCCATCAAGATCAAATCGGACTCTTGTGGACTCGTCCGCTGTAGTCTCCCACGGCTTGTAGAATATTGTAGTGTGATCATACCGTTGTTTGATGATCTTGACCGTTTCGTCTACAGAGGGCGCACTGTTTACGTACCTTTTCTCGGTGGGCAACTGGTTGTGGAACCACTCGAGCGTCGCATTAGGTAGACCTGTAACAAAATAATAATTACTTTCCTGTTTAGTTATCTTTTTGTTCTTGACTAAAGGCGCTGAGAATTTGGTAAACTTGATTCGGTAGTTATCGACATCCTCTGCAGATGTAAAATTGTTAGTCTCCGAGGAATGCTTACAAAAACTTTCCAGATCTTTTCGGGTTACTTGCGGCACCTTGTCTCTTGAAGCGTACAGATCCTTGAGGCACTCGCAAGCTTTATCCCAAGTTCTGTCTTCTTCCTCGAGGTCGAACTGTTCTAACCATTGAATGGTGTCACGTACGTCGATAGTCGAGTATCGAACAATCCAGTCTACGAGGTCATCTTTGTTAGTGATACCGGCTTGCGCACCTAATTGTTCAATAAGAACCAAGAAATCGGATGCGCGGTCTCCATTGAACAAGGGAGCTCCCGGAGTGCCAGGAATAGCCATATGTACACGAACTAGAGTTGTCGCCATGACAGAACCTAGAGAAGAAACGTCTAAGTTGCGTGGGAGAGTAGAGTTATGAATCTAGAATCAAGCCCGAGGGACCCGAGTTAGGAAGCGTCAAGAAAAGGTCAGCAGGGACAGTAGATTCCTCAAAGGAAAATTACGAAGAGGGGAACCTAAGTTGGGAAGTGAAGGAGTACAGACAAAGGGCCGGATTGAGAGTCCGAGTTGCTTTTGTTGAGTTGTAGGAAGCCGAAACCGCGGAAAACTTAATCCCCTGCGGTGGTCACCACTATCGAAGGAATAGCTAGCCCAAGCGAGGGCTGCAGGGAGTCAAGTCGGGGTTCGGCAGAGAGGATAAGGGAGGAAAGAGAATAGAGCGAGAGAATATGTAGATACACTGTATGCGTAGAACGTTAATACTCTCACAGAAAATAGAATACACACCTGATTAGGAAATAACCGGTACACGAGGCTCACACAGAGGTGTAATGAAGCGGTAATACTCAAGAGAATGCTCGTTATACACAAAGGAGACAAAAAGGGGGCTCAATAGAAATGAAAAGGGCTCAGGCTCGGGCTCGAAGTGACCAAAAGAGAGGTGATTCTTCCCCTACAGATTTATACATCTTTTATACTACATAGAATGGTCCGTGCGTGCCCCAACAAAAGTATTGTAAGTAGAGCGTGAAAAGAGTAGTATTTATAGATGAGCAAATGAATAGAAGAGGGTTCGATTGGGGGAAAACGACAGTAATCAAAGTAAAAAGGACAGACGAAATAACATGTGAAATAGGAGATAGGGGTCAATTCCGAGTACTTACTTTCTCATTCTCCTCCGATTCACTTGCCGGAACTCCACTAGACGCAATTCGACACGGACGGAGGTTGCTCAGGCCTCGAGCGCTTGCTCAAGGCGCTTCCGTGAAGAGTGGGTCGGGTGTTGTGATTCGGATTTGAATTAAAAAGGAAGAGTCGGATGTGAATGATTATACAGTAGACTGGAAATTAAATAAAAGTGCATCGAGCATGACAGAAGTGAAATAAGAGATGTAAAATGGCTTGTAAGTGAAAATAAAGGGAGGGGATAATACTACCGGTAGGGCAGGTAGCCCTACTACAAGGCTATTTAGGATAGAATTTCCAATCAATGAAGAATATTAACACCAAAAAAATCACTTATTTACCTGTAGAGTTTGTACTGGTGATTGACTTATAGGTACAACAATGGTGGATGTAATTATCACAACTTCACCCGTCGCGGTTTGATCTGGCTGAGGTGGTTTGATGGACGTGATTATCACGACTTCACCCGTGGTTTGACCTAGCTGAGGTGGTTTGGTGGACGTAATTATCACAACTTCACTTGTCGCGGTTCGATTTGGCTGAGGTGGTTTAGTGGACGTGATTATCACAACTTCGCTCGTGGTTTGACCTTGCTGAGGTGGTTTGGTGGACGTAATTATCACAACTTCGCTCGTCGCGGGCTGAGGTGGTTTGGTGGAAGTTACCAGAATCTCCCTAGTTGTACTTGAAAGACCAAGATTCGTATGTTCTGCAACTTCATCAGGCGAAAGGTCTGTAGATGTACTCCCTCGTGACACGCTGGTGGTATCAGCATCTGGGATATTCGGTACGTCACTGGGTGCGTTATCGTTGGCCGATAGAACTTTAGGTGTTGCAGATGGATTTGAACCTCCGTCAACTTGACTGTAGCAAGGATTTTAGTATTTCTGCAGTCAGTAGATAAAGATACTAAGTCTCGTACCTTCCAATAATCGTTACAATCGTCACTACTTGCACTATTTGCCCGATCATATCTCCGGCAATGACCGGCTCTAAACAGGAAAACCCTGACCCGACGCATATTGTGCGCAAAATTGTCGACGTTATAGCTTCTTCGCGACGTATCGGATTTGATGACAGAGTAGTGACTGTACTGTTCCTCAGATCTGAAAACTTTGAATCAGCGTCTTGGATACTCTTTGAGGGAGATGAAGGGCACACCCATTGTAGTGAAAGAGGTTGATGAGTGTGTGTCTCCAAGGTTGAAGGGAATAGACTTCGTGGGTATGTGGCTCGTCTTAGCCAGAAGCTGAATTGTTTATGAGATTTGTGGATCACGGAGTTTGAATGGCGAGAAAAAAAGTTGATTGTTTCTGTGTGTATCCATGGGACGGGCGATGGCACCGCTCATATCTATCTATCATCTCGCTTTGAAGATTGTGTATTACAACTAACGAAGTTCATCAGTTTAGCACTGATAGCCTGAAATTATCATCGCAGACTCTCGGAAAAAATACTTCCACCTCAAGCAGGCCTCGTACTTCCCACGCCCACATCTCTCTTCGCCGCCCTGAACTCCGGTGTTGGCTTATAAGGATCATGATCGACTCAATTCCATGTCCATCATCCCTAAATTAACAGGATCTGTGATGGATACAAGGTCTGCATTGACTCACTGGCTTCGAAATATCGCTAGGTGAATCCATTGATGAAAACATCATTATTAATTACCGTAAGTTGTTGTTCTTTCTGAGTCCGTTGCAATGATGACGATGCATTTTATCTTAATTTAGTGACGGTATTCCTAAGTAACTGAAAGGGACCAGTAATCCTGCCAGTATTCTTATGATGTTCCCGATCGGATTAGTCGTTTTTACCCATGGTGTAGGGAGCGAGGAATTACAGTCTAGGTTTACCACACATTGAACATCACATCTGTCACGGTATCAGTATATCACCTCTGTTCCCACTTCGGGTAGTGAATAGGCATCTGTAGCAGGAGTTTTGGAGAGCCCCACCTTCCATACGAGATAGATTTGAATGGATCCAGCTTAGAAGATGACCAAAATTCCCGTTGCAGATGCACTCTGATACAACTTTGTTCTAAATCAATGAAAGCCATTCAAGATATTGATACCTCAGATCCCAATTAAATTGAAGGACAGCATTTGTTCGTGTGTATGAATCTAGACCCGCAATTAGACCAGGACGTTCCGGTGTTGGTTTATAAGGATCCTCGACTCAGTTTCATGCCCAACATCACACACCTATGGCTAATAGTACAACGCAGAACAAACAAGATGTTCTCTTGGAGCACATAAGGATTCTTGGTGTGGAAATGGCGGTCATATTCCTGCTATATGGTCTGTATGCCGCCTTTTCCTTTATTGCGATCTACTGTCTCTTGTGAGTCATATTTCTGCGACCATGACTTTTGTCCTCTGAAATTTGTAGATTGCGAGGGATCCGTGAATCAAGGCCTCGAGTAACCCTGTTTATCATCACGCTCTTCGAATTCCTCATCACGACCTCCTACTTGGTTCTAAATTTTGTGTTTTTTCTCATCATCATCCCTAAATCAACAGAATCCGTGGTGGATGCTGGGCCCGAATTCCTTGCCCGCATTGACTCATTGGCTTCTAAATATCGTATCGCTACAGAGTTTATGCTACGTTTTATTGTAAGATGTTCTAATATCACACATCCTCTTTGTGGTATCTGACGAAAATGTACAGTTTGTGTTTTCAGACGGAATTGTCATCTGGAGAACTTGGAGTCTCTTTCCCTACAAAACCTCAGTAAAGGTCCTATTGAGCCTCTGTTTACTCGCTTCCTCCAGTAAGGGTTGCTCTATTTTGACTACATACTTACCAAGTTTAATTGTGTTAGTTTGTATTTTTGTTGACGCTGGAGTATATACCGAGAAAGTGCTTCAAGATGGTTTCAGTGCAGTGGATGATCCAAGGCAGAATATGATGGTGATTATTCCACTGCTTATCACAAACCTCGTTGCAACACTTTTAGTATGCCACACGGCATGGTAAGCTGATCTCACTATGACGTTGGTATATGTTGATTTTTCTCTCTCTCAAGGCGTCATCGGAGAGACATCCGTCAAAGACTTGGTAATACTAAAATGACACTCAAGATACAAAGAATCTTGGTACTCTTATCACAGTCGGGATTCATTTATTGCGTCATCTGGGTATACTCGTTTCCAGTGCCGTGCACCTTATTCTGATCTTATACTTTTTAAGATATCAAATATCTGTGTGATAATTTTTAGTAAAGATGTATCTACACCGTCTTTGGGTATCTACTCAGATGCCATGCCTCTCATCGCGGTGAGCCTTTCTGTCGTTTGGTGTGCATACTTCCGTGAACTGTCATCTCAATCAATACAACTAGGCATTGTACCCAGCGCTCATTATTATGTTCACAACACTGGAAGACTACAGATATGGATCTCAAGAAGAAGTTATACTTTCTCGTTCAATAAAGTTTACCCCTGGCTCACCAAGGGGCCAGTTATCACACATGTCAGAAACTGATCGACAAGAAATATCTGTTTTCATATCCTCTGTGACCACACATGAGAGAGATACTTCTGCACAGTCAATCTCTTTCAGTGAACAGGTATGAATACAGGTATGCGCTATGAAGCTACTAGGCTAAGCAATATATGATTCTCATGTATGTTTATAGAAAGTCAATGTTATTTAATTTTTTAAAGAAGCAGAAGTTATAAGAAGCCAACAGACACTGATGATTCTTGGAGAAACTCTGGAAGTCAATAATTTTGATAGTGATATGGCTAGATGATACTTGCCTACTGTGGAATTTTTTAGACAATCCAACCTCATTTGTGGAGGAAAAATCCAAGTTGCGTGAGACTACAGGTGTTCTCAATATATTTCAATACTCCTGCTACTGAATACAAACTGTTTTAGATAAGGGAATGCATACAAAAAATGTAAGTGACTGAAATGAGATATCAAAAAATGGAATAGCAATAGTAAAACATCAATCATAAAAGATGATGGTAATGGGTAGTATAGCAATCAAATCAGACAGAAAATTTACTTGCTGGTATGGTTATGATCAAACAAAATCTGTTTATCGAAGTCAGAAATTCCAACATTGTGAAGTTTCAAGTGTGTGTATAGACAGGAAAAGATAAAATCAGAGATTTCAACAGTAAGTTGTGATAGTAAATACTAATAGCAATGTTGAGATGATGCTGAGCACCTGAGATAGGAAATCATGTTCCACGAATTGGGTCATTGTGATACATGGTACTGAGCATGAAGTCTCAACAGCCATTGTCAACCATGGTATGTTTGAGCAAGAAGGCAAATGACTGGCATTTACCCCTACAGGGACGGTGTTTGCTTCAATGTAGCTGCATCCAAACTCAAGTTAAGTAAGGATGAGTCCTACTCTTATAATCAATCTATAATCAATGAGAATGACACTGACATGCTGACACCTGACAAGTTGAATTTAGCAAAGATGGATTCCTAAGCTGTGTTATCAGTGGAGAAGTCATCAAATTCTTAAGCAGCTGATATGACATGGTTAGCGTTGATGGCCGGTCAGATTTCTGAGCTGGCAGATATTTTGGGAGCCGTGGCAGGTCCAAAGAAGTTCAGGCCATAGTAATTTACAAGATACCTATACCCCTGATTCTTTCAGTATATCTTCATGTACCACCCTCTGAGTTATCCAATGCTTCAATCTCCTTGCTAAAAGGTGTCAGAATCATCCCTGATAATCAAATCCAATTCATCAAAGTCATGTAGCCTCCCATCAAGAGCATCTTGCTTCTGCAAGTTCGGGGCCAGTTTCATCCTTTTCTTCGAGCTTCTTTTATAGCATGTTGGCAGCCAGTGCCATCTAATTGCTACCAGTTGGCAGCTATTCCTGGCCACTGCCAACAACACTAGACATGGTGTATCAATCAGCGGAAGAACTGACCTTACGAGGTCCTTTAGGGACTCATCCTTACTTCTCTTGAGGTCCTAGGCAGTGGCTGTGTCATACTAGATGCTATCCGCTTTAGGCATCTGGTTCAGCACGTACCTCATTACTGGTTGTTGGCCTTGTCCACACGAAGCGATCTCCTTCTTTGATGAGTACCACAAGAGTACCACTGATGTAGCTTGGTACTCCACGATCTTCCTGATAGATGGATATTGTGTAATCCTAAGCCTTGAGCTTGATTTGTAATACTGACCCTAGATGGGCATATAGGAATTTAAGATGCATGTCAAGATGCACTCAAGATGGATTCCTGACATATCCCACCAGTATTTTTATTACATTGACGGTTATCAGACACTGTTCCTACCCTATACCAATGTAAAAAATGATTCTAGAGAAACTCACAAAATGAGTCCATCGGATAAAAGTATAATTGATGTGTTTTCCATTTTCAACTATGTTTTTTTGTGTAAATACCATCCATGAAAAAACTTCGTGAATATTGAAATAATTACATATACATAATCTATATTATTTAACTGTTCTCTGTACCAAATTTTAGATTTTTTGACTGTGCCATTAAAGTGCAGAGCACTACAACTGATATAGATATGGGCTGTGTGGCTGAGTATAGTAGAAATCAATATATGATCACTCTAGAGATAAAGCAATCTCAAAGCCAATACATCAATGAATACTAAACTAATCCTCAATATGTAGTGTATGCGAGCGAGTCTGGGGTTTGGAGACAGAATCCTTTTGCAGCAAACACACAAAACAACAGTGAAGCAAAGTTTTAATCAAGTCTATTTGAATATTCTAGTCACAACTCAATATATCAACAGATATCTAAGTCTAGACAAGTACACAAAAGTACTGTAGTTCCGTGAATGGAAGCGACGTGGTGTGGACCGTGACATGACAAATCATATCTAGGCTAGCGACAGCCTACCATAAAAGGAAAGTTTACCACGCTTTGACTTCCAGATATGGTAAAAATCTTGGTTTTGGAAGGTTCATGGTCGATTTTTTGCGTGACGTCATGGTATTTTAGCAACGCGATGGGCCTTCCGTGACTGTGACAGTCGCTTCCATTCACGGAACTACAGTAAATGTGGAGTCTATACACTCAAGTGAATGTAAATGAAATTGATTCAGTTGTGGAAGTAAAGGTATTCGAATTGAATACCCCGCAATACAAGTCTGAATGGCTTTCGAGGCAAAACAGGAGCTTGTACAGCTTGAAATATATCTGAATGGCTTTCAAGGCAAAACAAATATATAACCAATGAAGAAAACACTTATAAAAATGTCTTCCTGCAATATAATCTAATGGCTTTCGAGGCGAAAAGATAATATTACTTGCTGACCAGTGGAAATGGCTTTCAAGGCGAAACCACTGATTCAACTGCTCAGTTCAGAGTTAACCAATTTAACTTCTGAAAAGGTGCAGAGTTATCACCAACAAATTTATACTATTGAGTGGAGAATTGAGTATCTACAAATCTCATACTCTTCCGGAGCTGACTTTCTGGTTAAAACAAGCTTTTAAACAACAAAGGTATGCCTTTTGTGATACTGGAGATCTCCTCCTGAATCAGCTGTCCTAAGTGCGAGCAAGAACCGTACTACAGTCACTGGAGTACTTGGGTTGTATCTGCTGTTCTTTTATATGTACAGAGAAAAATAAAAATAAAGAAACTATTTTATCTAGGAGATCTACAGTCCTCCTACTATATATGGTAGGTAGAAATAAGCTTTTGTAATTTACATGCGTGTCACAGTCCGTATTTGGAAACTTTGTTACTTATTTCATCTTTCTAATTTTAATTCTTTTAAGTCTGTACTTGTTTGTTTGAATTTAGACTTACTGCCGTGCCTATGTGTACTGGCAGACGAGTAATCCATATTACACAAGTCATGACTTGACTTTTCTAATCTGTGGACTCCCATCGGTCCGGAGTCATATTCTGTCATGCCAGAGACCTGCATAGGCCTACAGATAATCTAGTAGTATGCACGTCTCGGCGGCATACCCCTAATTCTAGTCATTGCGAGTCATCAGTCCATCGGACCCCTATCTTTTATCCTGATTAAATCAAATAAGTGAAACTTGTTTCTGGAAACGGCGCTCCGCCTCAGCTCCCAACTCTGGATCTATCCTTTTGTAAGGCACACAATCTCGCAACCGATCATTGCTCTAGATTTCTATTCAGATTTAGACTTTAGACTTGACTCTAGTCTGGACTCGAAGATAATTTAGTCTGGAGTTAATTCTATTCCCTTTGGATCAGGACATAATCATATTCATATTAGCCACAGTGGTCTCAGCCACTTCTCTGATGTCTGGAGGACTGTTCTGTTTTACTTGGCAAGGTCCAAGCTGAAATGCTTAGCATAGACCCTCATAACTAGACAGATCAATTTATCTACCATAGTTATGTAGTCACTTCTATTATCTCTGGATACGATTTTCCTTGTGGAACAAGTCTGGACTTAATATGTATTGACTTAATACAATTATTCCTTTTGGCTATCAGTCAGGGACTCACTATAGTCCTCTGTTTCCCTTAATATTAATTCTATAGACATTCAGGATTTAATAATAAATCACGAAAAATCTACAGTATTGATTTTCTAGCATATTACCGTTGAGTTGGTTTGGAAGGTGAAAATCTGGCCACTCAATGCATTCACCAAAAGCAATAAAGTAATTGAAACAAGGCCCACTGAGCAACCAAAGCCACAGCCTATTTCAAAGGGACAAAAGAGAAAAATGAACTTGAAAGAGTTTATTGAGAGATATTTCTGAATAACTTTGTGTATATAACAAAAAAGTAGTTTGAATTTGTCGAAGATGCAATTGAAATGTGCACTTAAGATGTGCACTTTAAGATGCCCTCAAGATGCTTTAAGATGCATTTAAGATGCATTTAAGATGCACTTAAGATGCCCTTAAGATGCCCTTAAGATGCTTCAAGATGCACTTAAGGTGCACTTAAGATGCTTTTAAGATGCACTTAAAATGCACTTAAGATGCTTTTAAGATGCTTTTGAGATTAGAATATTCCAAGATATGGTGAAACCCTTGTAAAACACATCCAAGACACTCAAATGTTTATTCAAAGAATTCTAATGAGATTGATGATAGTGAAGTATTTCAAGCAGTAAAAAATATCAACATAACACAGAATGATGGATAATCAAAAAGGTGATCATGTCTCTGAACATATTAATATACATCAGACTACTGAAGTATTTTATGTATCCACCAGAATTGATTGGCTTTAGATACACACTTGGCATTCATTATTTGGTCGTATATTCTTGTTTTCTATAGTCCAAATAATGTCAAGACTTGCCAAAACCTTGTAGCGCTGTACCATTTTGATATGGGCTGTGACTTGTGACCATGTAAACAAAGTTTTCGCTTGATAATTTGGCCTGGGACAGTGTGACAAGAGAAATTTTTTAATAAACTTGTTGAAAACTTATGATTTTCAGAGATTTTCAGTACAATAATTGGCATCATGAGTGACTCGTTATTCTCAAAAGGCCCATGACCTATGAGCATTGTTGAGAAGTCGTACAGTATTAATACAGTATTAATAATGGTATTACACAGCCACTTTAAGATGCATTTTGCACAGCCACATCGAATTTAAGATGCATTTAAGATGCGTATAAGATGCATCAAGATGCGCATCTTAACAGTGCATCTTAAAAACCAGGTGGCCCACCCTAGATCCGTTACATATAAGTTGCTGCTTACACTGGTAAGGGTCACCTATAGTATCATACCTCCTGCACAGATGAACGATATCATTGCCCAGAGTCTCCCATTAGTGGTATGCCGAATTGGTTCATGTCTTGAACATCCAAGTGAAACTTACTCTTTTCTTATAGTATACTAATGCAGTATTATATGGTACCAAGCCTTATGATAAAAGTCAGTCAAACTATACTACTGACAATCTACTCTCATTTTTTAGGTGTCTACCTGGTCTTGTTTTCATTTTGCATATACATCATCAGACAGAGAAAGAGTTGTGTTGGGAAAATGCAAACTATTGCTATAGTTGCATTATTCATGCTTGCCAGTTTGGGATTCATTTTTGGTTGTATTCATACAAGTTTGTCAATCAGCAATGACGCCGTCTCCGTCCATGTTTCAGTGTACGTATGATTGTTATAGAAAAAAATTCCATTGATACTGAACTCAAGGTCAGGGTGGTTTTGATGGGACTCTATCTCTCAGCAAAGTAAGTCTTGGTTTCTGAATGTTCCAGTTCCGTACTCATTTCAAGACCCAGCATTATTGCAGATATTGTTTTAGTCAGTCTTGGTATAAGTGACTTAATATGACCTCCTGACTCCCCATCGGAAAAACAGATTTCCAGATGCTACAAGGTTTGGGGAGCAAAAAAAAAGATCATTGCATTTCCTGTGTTGTTATCAATCATCAATAATGGTCAGTATTTCACCTTTAATTTTTTATGGGATGACTGTTGAGATCAACCTCAAGGCTTCGCATTACTGGAGTTGTCATCAGGTGAGTGGATATTCCTAGAAATTCTACAGGTAGAATGATGAATTTCCATGGCAGTAATAAAAACCGAGCTGTCCCCAATTGTAAGATACGCAGCTGAGATATTTTTGGCAATCAATTTCTCCATAAATCTGGTTATTCCTTTGATGATTGGTAGATATCATTCCTCCCTTCTCATTATTGATAATTAGGATGACCTCTCTTTTAGCTGGACGCGTCTGGTGGATTGGACATCAAGTTGCCAAATTTCTTCCCACAGGGTACATTAACCTTAGAAGACGCACCATCGCAGTTTGGTATGTCTTTCAGTTTTCCTTTTTTGATCTTTGGTATGAATATTAATCACATTTGTTGATATGCAGCCTTGAGTCTGGAGTCATGTATCCTTTGGCTCTTATCCCTGTTCTTGTTTTTGTCTGTCAGAAATCACCTGATTTTGATGTATACGTTTATGCTTATATCCCAATTCTGGCGCAAATTGTGGTAAGGAAAACTTCTCTGTACTTCTTTTATCTGATGCTAATTATCGATTAACATAGGGTATCGCACCGACATTCATCATCGTACGTGTTGCCCTCGGTATAAGCATTGAAAATGTGCAAGATACAATGCGTATGAATGAGGGAAATAGGCGAGACTCAAAAAACAGGTGCTTTCAATGTGGGAAGCAAGTCACAATAGTGATCAATGACCAGAACTTGAATGAGCCGTCTATTGTGTAAACTGCATTTACGATACTAAATTGGGGGAAGATTGAGAATTTGTATATATTTAAATAGTTTTTGGTTCATTTCCAAACTACAGAACCAAACCCGGAAACGAAAAATGACCGGAAGCGAAATTTTCGAGATTTTTTGCTCATGACTAGCATATCAATAGTCAGTCCTGTTCTGTTTGTGAACTATTAAATGCACAGTATACATTTATGATACAGACAGTACGTTTGGATGAGGAAAAAACAAGTGATTTTGCTGAAATTTTCGCTTCCGGTCATTTTTCGTTTCCCGGTTTATTTCTGTATGCTTTTTGTAACTTGTTGATTGATTGCCTTTGACTGCATATGTAGCTATATGTACTTATGTGCTTTTACTTATCTCCTACTCTTATTTTTTCTTCAGCTCCGAGACAAAAAGAAATCATTGGATTCACTTATTTGCGCAATTGTGAGTTGCGGATTCAGTATCATCTGCTAGTGATTATTTACAGACTTTTGCGAGAGGCCTAGTAGCGAGTTAGTGACACTGAAGGGTCTGATTTCATATGGTTGTGCACATGGATGAGTGATTTGTGATTCCGTCACAGACTCACAACGACGAAGTGAAGTGGGCCACGGCAAGCGTAGCAAGTACGAGGCCTGGAGTAGCTCATTCGCATCAACTGTTACCCCAGGCTTACGAACTGGGAGTTTCCGATACCTGATTTGTAATAAAGGTCTTGACAAGCAAGACCACACCGGTGACCGGCCGAGGCAAAAAGTTGCTTTCAGTCGGCCTCGTAATCGAGACTTTAAGCAGGAGTGATCGTTGAAGCTTGCCCTTATCAAAGGATAATTTTTAAGGAGGTTATGAGCAAACATACTTATATGTTTCACCAGGATGTGAAAGAACCATTAAATTTTCATTACCAAAAAGTAAGACTGACTCCTACTTATGCTCAAATTTTGACCCTCCTGTACTATGAAGCGAAGTGGGCCACCACAAACTTTGCCAACTCTCTCACTCGGACGGACTCGGGCAAAAAAGTTCATGTAAAGACGAGTCCTCTTTACACTTGGCGTCGTAACCCGCCAGGCTAGTTCAGTCGTACACGAGTACTTAAACTTAAAATGATAGTCTATGGATCATAACAGCCATACGGAAGCAGTTTAAAATACCTTGGATCAATATCCTTCTTAGGAATGGTCATTGGGCTATTTCCGTTTGATGTGGGCGTTAGATGAACAGAAATCTAAAAATGATCCAAATGCAGTGACTCAGGCTGTGACCACCTCTTCTCTTCATTTTGATTTAATTTGCCAGAAATTCGAAGGTTTGCTCACAAGCACCCAAAGGCTGAGAATAAATTTGCTACACAGGTTTCCTCTTTTTTTGCCACGGAAAAGCGCTACATAGGTATGTTAGCTGCTGCGGCATGTCCCGTCCTCCTTTTGTTGTAACTAGCATCTTATAAGCATATGGCACTTATTCGATAGCTTTAGATTCAAGTATAGAGCTTATCAAGTAAAGTAAAAAACCCGCTAAACAATTGAGTCTATATGTAGGAACCCGTTAGTGAGTGGCTTGACCGTAGTGCATCGGGATGTCAACTTGAAGGTAGAATAGGTCATCGCATTGAAATTCGAGTTTTATTGCGGATGGGAAACTACTGAAAAGGTGTTAATGTCCAAGGCAATGATCATGAGAGAGTTCGATGGGGGTTTTGGTTAATAGCTTCTTGCTGCGGTAACCCTCGGGGACAACTTACAAGTTGAGCTACGGTACGTCGGGTAAGGAAAAGGACACGCGGGTACCTGTCCGGGATATCGAGGGTTTTTTGGTTGACCGATTGGGCTTCATCTTCTATGAAAATCGGAAAGTGCAAGTCAGCTTGAGAGTGAGTAACTTCAGAGAGGAATGAACGGTATTAGAGAAGAAAGGTCGAAGGGTCTATTTATACTATGTAGTTCCATATGATGTGATGCTCCTTGAAATGTAAATCAATTGATCACGTCAAACCCGGGCCCCAGGGCGTCATGTTTAAATTTTGCGGTCGGAAATAATCAAGCCGGGGGGACGATTTGAAAATGATCTATCGCAATTAGAAGCCTGCATCAGGTCGATGGTTAGAAGAGTAGTATGTATTACCGGTTCCTCGAGCCCTCGTCGCAAGTAGAAGTTGCAGGACGACTTCAAAGCTTCAGGTTTCGAACGGTTGAGGGAAGTGTTGAATGAGATTAATATCACACGTAATAATGAATAGTTAACGTTATACCGAGCCCACCAAGTCCCCGATGTTCGACGGACGCTGGCAACATTTGCTGCGCTGGGTGAAGAATGTAGACGTCGATAGAGTGCTGACCAGAAGAAGTGAATGGACGTCGGATGATCCATGATGGTGGGGGCATGTACCTAACGAAGTCGAGGCTGTACATGTATAAATCATGTGGTGATGGTGAAGGACAGAAAGCCCCGTTTATGAAAACTTGGGGGAACAACAAGTAGACATATTCGCTAATCCCTTCCACTATGATCATCAAAAGGGAAGATTATTCCTCTTCCTCTATGGCCGCTACCTCTGCTGCCGCCCTCAAAGCTGAGGAGGCTCTAGCAGAAGCCTCCCAAAACCCAAGTGAACATGATGCACCACCGTCCTACGACGATATAGACTACAATTCAGTTCCCAATTCCAATACTAGTCCCTCTACAGCATCCCGGCCGTCATCCTCCGACTTTCAATTTGTTCGCCCCCAGCCCCGAGCGCACCACCAGCAACAGTCTCCCCCTTCATCCAGTCAACCCACCCTCCGGCCCCCTATTCTCGATTCCCACAGCGCTCCGGTTAGCACAACTCTACGACACAGTTCTTATGATCTTTCTCCTCATTCACCCCACTTTCCACCTTCCCTCCCCTCGTCAAGCACCCTAACTCTTGCTGTACCATCTCAAACAGGGAGCCCCCACGCTCCCCCTTCTCTCCCTTCCTCAAGCACACTCACTCTCGTCGCTCCAACCCACGCATCTCATTCTCCATCCCTCCCCTCATCCAGCACCCAAACCCTCGTCTCACCCACTCACATTCGTCATGCCTCTCATTCGCCTCGTTCCAACTCGTTTCCCTCGGACCCAGGTGACGACAAACCTCCTCCGACTCACCCAAGCATCTCAGGTCGCCGTCACTCTTCCACCGGAACACCCCACGTGGCACCCGTCTTCGTCCCCAAAAAACGCGGTTTCTTCAACGGAGGCAAAGAGAAAGTCGCTAAAGAAGCTCGTGAATGGGTCATCGCTCATATCAACGACCTCGTCCGACAGACGCACAATTACGATTTAGACGCTTGTAACAGTATCCTGGGAGCTTGCACCGAAGCTTGTACGCTCACTTCCAAACTCTTTCTTTCCGATATCCTACGAGAACCTATTATTGATGGACATACACCGTTCTATTGGTCTATTATCCATCGTCCAGCAAAATCGCATCTGGTTCCGGATTTGCTCGTAGCGTTGTTGACGTTTGGCTCACCGTTGTCGAACGAGACGAGGGCGGATATCAGGCATGCATGTTTGATGGTGAATGATCAGAAACTGTTCCAGCATTTGAGGTGTTCGAGGAAGTATATGCCGGAGAGGAAACCGGAGATGATCGTCAACGGGAAACACCCTTTCGACGAGATTCGGGTGCAGGAGTACCCTGGGACAGAGGCGGTGTTCACCGTGGACTTCGAGATGCCAATGTTTGTGAAGAGGATGCATTTAGAACAGGAGGTGTCGTTGGAGTTTATTGCGCATCGTACGTGTTGTTTTTTTTTATTTTTACGTTTCCATTCCTTGTCCTATGCGTTTGAAAAACAGAGAAAAACACACTTACTGACTTGTCTCTCTCTGCTCCATTCCCCCTCCCCTTGACCCATCTTTACACCATTTCTAGGTCGTGCATTCCACCTCCACTTCAAACCTTCTTCCTCTTCCAAATCCTCAACTCCCTCATGGGAACTCACCCTGACCCTATCCGAATTCAGCTCCCCCACTTTCGTCGATTCCCAATTCAGCATCCTCGCTCCCTCTCCCCCCTCTCCTCCCTCTGCACCCAAATTACCTCCAAGACCAACAGCTCCTGCAGGAAGTATACGTCCATACACCGATAAACTTGGCAACAACTCCAAGATGAATAAACATCCAAAACCTTCCCCCTCCATGCCCAATCTCTTGTCCACAACAACAAACACGAACTCCCGAGGGAACAGTCCCAGTCCCCTAGGTAGTCCCCGAGGTAGTCCCCGACTGGGAGGAACACCGAACCACTTCGCTAACGGTACTAGCAGTCCGAAACCGGCGGAACCGTTGACGGTTCGAGTCAAGTCGTATTCGATGATTGCGCCAGGGAAGAAAGGTATCACGGTCTCGTTGGAGGATTGTGAGATTGGGACGGCGATTAGGATGCAGTGAGTGTTTTTTTCTACCTTTTTCGTTTTTTATTTGTTCGAGCACTCCCCTCGGGGTTCTTTTCTTAGCACGAATCGCTAACTGACCCATCTCTCTTTCTTTCTCTTACTAACAGGAAATCCCCTTACATCTCCCCTAACGGGACTCTACGAGGTCGATTAGAAGCTCGGCTAGTCAAACCAGAGCCCGAATCGTCTTGTATCATTTGTTAGTCAAACCTTTTCTGGTTCCGTTCTCAAACCGACTATCCCGGGCCCTTCGAGTACTGGATAGAGAAAGCTGCCAGCGAAGAAGCTTTTATTCTCGATTAGTACGACTCTCGACACAGAAACTTAAAGTACGGTGTTACTACTAGGTATAGTCACATACTTTGTCATTATAGTAGCTCGGATTGGTCTGGATGCTGGTTCTCGTCAATGAAGGAGCTGATGGACTGACTTTGTCTCGTTGCATTTGGACTATGGAAATAGGAGTAAGTGAGTATTGTATAGACTTTTGTACTATACCTACTGGTACGAATGTTTTATTACAGATTTTCTTGAGACCTCTCGATGTTTATAAGTACCAAGCTAGCGTCACACTAATGATGTGATAGGCTCTGATCCACCGATGTGATAAACTCGTCAGAGCTGAATGAGAGCAGTGTCCATTATTAACGACGCATAAGACAGTAAGTATAACTTCATATTCACAAAGTTTAGAGTTCAATTTGAGACTTGAGGCTCGAAGTATATATATATATAAGTATCCGGACATCACGTGATCAAAATTTCTCTGCGGAATGATGAATCTTCCCAACGGCTGTATGTACTACCAGCGGCACCTATCGGATACTCGAAATGGTAGTATGCATACGGGGAGAGAAATATAAAGACTGGGGATTATCCATGCGGTCTTCCCAGTTCCCATACATAAACCTTGTTTTCTTCAACGCATTATCAATATCATGAGTCTTTGCCAAGACTGTGTTAAAGGCGAGTGCTCGCTGTTTGTTACTCGCTATTTTTCTTCGAGTAATCGATAGACCTGGAGCGTATCTGACATCGACTATACTTTCCCCAGGTGTCAGGCACGAAGGCACGCCCTCTGGAGAGTTTAAGAAGATCAACGGGGTCGACTGCTACGTCGCTACACCAGAGGGAGAATATGCCAAGGATAAAGTGCTCCTGTTCTTGCCGGATGCCTTTGGTATGCAGCTGGTCAACAACCAGGTGTGTATCCTCGAGCTCATGATCAATCACTTGGGTACACCAGTCCGCACTATCTGACACCACTCATCTCTTTAGCTCCTGACAGACGACTTTGCTATAAATGGCTACAAGGTGTGATTTGAGATGGTGTTTGTCTATCAAAGCTGAGAACTTTGTTACTAACTTGAAATACCCATGTTCCTCAGACCGTCTTGATAGATTACTTGAGTGGAGATCCAATTCCCTCAGACGCTCTTGATGACCCTAATGTACGCGTCTTTGAAGTCTCTAGAGATTTTTACAAGTTTTAAGAGGAACTGACCTTATCCCTGTGTCTCTCAGTCTGGATTCGACCTCGTGAAATGGTTTGGCAAACATACTCAAGAGGTAACGCGTCCACTCATCGACAAGGTCGTTTCGACGTTGAAGGAAGAGGGTGTTACGCAATTTGCAGCGACCGGCTACTGCTTCGGAGGTGAGTATCGCGTTGCTCGAGGTCTTGCACCTAATAATATACCTTTTGATCAGGACGATACTGTTTCGACTTGGCTTTCGATCATGTCATTAAAGCGACTGTCGTGGCTCACCCTTCTTTGTTGAAGATACCCGATGATCTGGAGGTATGAAGGCTCGGATAACGAACGAATTATTCCCTATTCTCATACCCATATTCTGTAGAAATACGCCTCGACAGCTAAGGCACCTCTACTCATCAATAGCTGCACTGTAGACATGCGATTCCCTCTCGAAGCTCAAGCGGCCGCTGACAAGATCTTCGGTGATGGGAAATTCGCTCCTGGATACAAACGTGAATACTTTGACGGTTGTACACATGGCTTTGCGGTCCGCGGAGATATGAGTAACCCTCAAGTTAAAGCAGGAAAGGAGGGTGCATTCAAAGCGACTGTTGAATGGCTGAAGAAGTACCTCTGAAGAAAAGAAGATGAGCCATATGATGTAGATATGAATAACCCGATCCTCGTAACCGAGAACAAAATGTGAAGCAGATTACTAGGTCGATTTGTAAGTCGAAAATGAAATAGACGCAGACACCACGGCGTGTATACTGACATGTATCTCGTCGGAGTCGTTGCTGTA
>ML179311.1:0-26899 GCA_004369135.1 Dendrothele bispora CBS 962.96 | reverse complement strand
GACTCGGCTCGACTAAAAATCGACTCGACTCGTCGACTAGCCGGAGTCGAGTCGAGTCACGTGCAACACTACACCTAGGGTAGCATGTCTCCTGAACAGATGTACTTTGATATCATCGCACAGAATCTCCCATTAGTGGTATGTTGAATCAGTTCATGTCTTGAATATCTCAGAATGAAACTTACACTTCTTATAGTTTAATGCAGTATTATATGGTACCATGCCTTATGATCAAAATCAGTCAAACTGTATTACTGACAATCTACTCTCATTTTTAGGTGTCTACCTGGTCTTGTTTTCATTTTGCATATACATCATGAGACAGAGAAAGAGTTGTGTTGGGAAGATTCAAACTATTGCTATAGTTGCATTATTCATGCTTGCCACCTTGGGATTCATTTTTGATTGCATTCATACAAGTTTATCAATCAAGAATAACATTTCAGTCAGCAATGACACCGCCTTTCTTCATGCCTCACGGTATTTATTGTCATAGAAGGAAATTTATTGACACTGAGCTCAAGGTTAGGATGGTTTTGATGGGACTCTATCTCTTGGCAAAGTAAGTCTTGGTTTCTGGATGTTTCACTTCTGTACTCATTTCAAGACCCAGCATCATTGCAGATATTGTTCTAGTCAGTCTTTATACGAGTAGCTTAATATGACCTTCTGACTCCCAGAGAACAGATTTATAGATGCTACAAGGTCTGGGGAGCGAAAAAAAAGATCATTGCATTTCCTGTATTGACATCAATCATTAATAATGGTCAGTATCAACAGTCATTTTTTATGTGATGACTGTTGAGATCAACCCTCAAGGTTTTTCGTTACTGGAGTTATTATCAGGTGAGTGGATATTTCTAGAAATCTTTACAGGTAGAACGATGAATTTTATGGCAGCGATAAAAACTGGGCCATCCCCACTTGCAAGATCCACAGCTGAGATATTTTTGGCAGTCAATTTCTTCATAAATCTGGTCATTCCTTTAATGATTGGTGGATGTCATTCCTTCCTTTCCATTATTAATAATTTGGATGACCTCTCTTCAGCTGGACGCATTTGGTGGATTGGACATCAAGTTGCCAAATTTCTTCCCACAGGGAATGTTAACCTTACAAGACGCACCATCGCAGTTTGGTATGTTTTTCAGTTTTTATTTTTTGATCTTTGGTTTGGATATTAATTACATTTGTTGATATGCAGCCTTGAGTCTGGAATCATGTATCCTTTGGCTCTTATCCCTGTTCTTGTTTTTGTCTGTCAGAAATCACCTGATTTTGATGTATACGTTTATGCTTATATCCCAATTCTGGCGCAAATTGTGGTAAGGAAAACTTCTCTGTACTTCTTTTATCTGATGCTAATTATCGATTAACATAGGGTATCGCACCGACATTCATCATCGTACGTGTTGCCCTCGGTATAAGCATTGAAAATGTGCAAGATACAATGCGTATGAATGAGGGAAATAGGCGAGACTCAAAAAACAGGTGCTTTCAATGTGGGAAGCAAGTCACAATAGTGATCAATGACCAGAACTTGAATGAGCCGTCTATTGTGTAAACTGCATTTACGATACTAAATTGGGGGAAGATTGAGAATTTGTATATATTTAAATAGTTTTTGGTTCATTTCCAAACTACAGAACCAAACCCGGAAACGAAAAATGACCGGAAGCGAAATTTTCGAGATTTTTTGCTCATGACTAGCATATCAATAGTCAGTCCTGTTCTGTTTGTGAACTATTAAATGCACAGTATACATTTATGATACAGACAGTACGTTTGGATGAGGAAAAAACAAGTGATTTTGCTGAAATTTTCGCTTCCGGTCATTTTTCGTTTCCCGGTTTATTTCTGTATGCTTTTTGTAACTTGTTGATTGATTGCCTTTGACTGCATATGTAGCTATATGTACTTATGTGCTTTTACTTATCTCCTACTCTTATTTTTTCTTCAGCTCCGAGACAAAAAGAAATCATTGGATTCACTTATTTGCGCAATTGTGAGTTGCGGATTCAGTATCATCTGCTAGTGATTATTTACAGACTTTTGCGAGAGGCCTAGTAGCGAGTTAGTGACACTGAAGGGTCTGATTTCATATGGTTGTGCACATGGATGAGTGATTTGTGATTCCGTCACAGACTCACAACGACGAAGTGAAGTGGGCCACGGCAAGCGTAGCAAGTACGAGGCCTGGAGTAGCTCATTCGCATCAACTGTTACCCCAGGCTTACGAACTGGGAGTTTCCGATACCTGATTTGTAATAAAGGTCTTGACAAGCAAGACCACACCGGTGACCGGCCGAGGCAAAAAGTTGCTTTCAGTCGGCCTCGTAATCGAGACTTTAAGCAGGAGTGATCGTTGAAGCTTGCCCTTATCAAAGGATAATTTTTAAGGAGGTTATGAGCAAACATACTTATATGTTTCACCAGGATGTGAAAGAACCATTAAATTTTCATTACCAAAAAGTAAGACTGACTCCTACTTATGCTCAAATTTTGACCCTCCTGTACTATGAAGCGAAGTGGGCCACCACAAACTTTGCCAACTCTCTCACTCGGACGGACTCGGGCAAAAAAGTTCATGTAAAGACGAGTCCTCTTTACACTTGGCGTCGTAACCCGCCAGGCTAGTTCAGTCGTACACGAGTACTTAAACTTAAAATGATAGTCTATGGATCATAACAGCCATACGGAAGCAGTTTAAAATACCTTGGATCAATATCCTTCTTAGGAATGGTCATTGGGCTATTTCCGTTTGATGTGGGCGTTAGATGAACAGAAATCTAAAAATGATCCAAATGCAGTGACTCAGGCTGTGACCACCTCTTCTCTTCATTTTGATTTAATTTGCCAGAAATTCGAAGGTTTGCTCACAAGCACCCAAAGGCTGAGAATAAATTTGCTACACAGGTTTCCTCTTTTTTTGCCACGGAAAAGCGCTACATAGGTATGTTAGCTGCTGCGGCATGTCCCGTCCTCCTTTTGTTGTAACTAGCATCTTATAAGCATATGGCACTTATTCGATAGCTTTAGATTCAAGTATAGAGCTTATCAAGTAAAGTAAAAAAACCCGCTAAACAATTGAGTCTATATATGTAGGAACCCGTTAGTGAGTGGCCGTAGTGCATCGGGATGTCAACTTGAAGGTAGAATAGGTCATCGCATTGAAATTCGAGTTTTATTGCGGATGGGAAACTACTGAAAAGGTGTTAATGTCCAAGGCAATGATCATGAGAGAGTTCGATGGGGGTTTTGGTTAATAGCTTCTTGCTGCGGTAACCCTCGGGGACAACTTACAAGTTGAGCTACGGTACGTCGGGTAAGGAAAAGGACACGCGGGTACCTGTCTGGGATTTCAGAGGTTCTTTGAGTTGACCGATTGCGCTTCATTTTCTATGAAAATCGGAAATTGCAAGTTAGCTTGAGAGTGAGCAACTTCAGAGAGGAATGAATGGTATTGGAGAAGAGGTCGAAGGTCTATTTATACTATGTAGCTCCATATGATGTGATGTTCCTTGAAGTTGAAAGTTGAAATGTAAATCAATTGATCACGTCAAACCCGGGCCCCAGGGCGTCATGTTTAAATTTTGCGGTCGGAAATAATCAAGCCGGGGGGACGATTTGAAAATGATCTATCGCAATTAGAAGCCTGCATCAGGTCGATGGTTAGAAGAGTAGTATGTATTACCGGTTCCTCGAGCCCTCGTCGCAAGTAGAAGTTGCAGGACGACTTCAAAGCTTCAGGTTTCGAACGGTTGAGGGAAGTGTTGAATGAGATTAATATCACACGTAATAATGAATAGTTAACGTTATACCGAGCCCACCAAGTCCCCGATGTTCGACGGACGCTGGCAACATTTGCTGCGCTGGGTGAAGAATGTAGACGTCGATAGAGTGCTGATCAGAAGAAGTGAATGGGCGTCGGATGATCCATGATGGTGGGGGCATGTACCTAACGAACTCGAGGCTGTACATGTATAAATCATGTGGTGATGGTGAAGGACAGAAAGCCCCGTTTATGAAAACTTGGGGGAACAACAAGTAGACATATTCGCTAATCCCTTCCACTATGATCATCAAAAGGGAAGATTATTCCTCTTCCTCTATGGCCGCTACCTCTGCTGCCGCTCTCAAAGCTGAGGAGGCTCTAGCAGAAGCCTCCCAAAACCCAAGTGAACATGATGCACCACCGTCCTACGACGATATAGACTACAATTCAGTTCCCAATTCCAATACTAGTCCCTCTACAGCATCCCGGCCGTCATCCTCCGACTTTCAATTTGTTCGCCCCCAGCCCCGAGCGCACCACCAGCAACAGTCTCCCCCTTCATCCAGTCAACCCACCCTCCGGCCCCCTATTCTCGATTCCCACAGCGCTCCGGTTAGCACAACTCTACGACACAGTTCTTATGATCTTTCTCCTCATTCACCCCACTTTCCACCTTCCCTCCCCTCGTCAAGCACCCTAACTCTTGCTGTACCATCTCAAACAGGGAGCCCCCACGCTCCCCCTTCTCTCCCTTCCTCAAGCACACTCACTCTCGTCGCTCCAACCCACGCATCTCATTCTCCATCCCTCCCCTCATCCAGCACCCAAACCCTCGTCTCACCCACTCACATTCGTCATGCCTCTCATTCGCCTCGTTCCAACTCGTTTCCCTCGGACCCGGGTGACGAAAAACCTCCGACTCACCCAAGCATCTCAGGTCGCCGTCACTCTTCCACCGGAACACCCCACGTGGCACCCGTCTTCGTCCCCAAAAAACGCGGTTTCTTCAACGGAGGCAAAGAGAAAGTCGCTAAAGAAGCTCGTGAATGGGTCATCGCTCATATCAACGACCTCGTTCGACAGACGCACAATTACGATTTAGACGCTTGTAACAGTATCCTGGGAGCTTGCACCGAAGCTTGTACGCTCACTTCCAAACTCTTTCTTTCCGATATCCTACGAGAACCTATTATTGATGGACATACACCGTTCTATTGGTCTATTATCCATCGTCCAGCAAAATCGCATCTGGTTCCGGATTTGCTCGTAGCGTTGTTGACGTTTGGCTCACCGTTGTCGGCCGAGACGAGGGCGGATATCAGGCATGCGTGTTTGATGGTGAATGATCAGAAACTGTTTCAGCATTTGAGGTGTTCGAGGAAGTATATGCCGGAGAGGAAACCGGAGATGATCGTCAACGGGAAACACCCTTTCGACGAGATTCGGGTGCAGGAGTACCCTGGGGCAGAGGCGGTGTTCACCGTGGACTTCGAGATGCCAATGTTTGTGAAGAGGATGCATTTAGAACAGGAGGTGTCGTTGGAGTTTATTGCGCATCGTACGTGTTGTTTTTTTTTATTTTTACGTTTCCATTCCTTGTCCTATGCGTTTGAAAAACAGAGAAAAACACACTTACTGACTTGTCTCTCTCTGCTCCATTCCCCCTCCCCTTGACCCATCTTTACACCATTTCTAGGTCGTGCATTCCACCTCCACTTCAAACCTTCTTCCTCTTCCAAATCCTCAACTCCCTCATGGGAACTCACCCTGACCCTATCCGAATTCAGCTCCCCCACTTTTGTCGATTCCCAATTCAGCATCCTCGCTCCCTCTCCCCCTTCTCCCTCTGCACCCAAGTTACCTCCAAGACCAACAGCTCCTGCAGGAAGTATACGTCCATACACCGATAAACTTGGCAACAACTCCAAGATGAATAAACATCCAAAACCTTCCCCCTCCATGCCCAATCTCTTGTCCACAACAACAAACACGAACTCCCGAGGGAACAGTCCCAGTCCCCTAGGTAGTCCCCGAGGTAGTCCCCGACTGGGAGGAACACCGAACCACTTCGCTAACGGTACTAGCAGTCCGAAACCGGCGGAACCGTTGACGGTTCGAGTCAAGTCGTATTCGATGATTGCGCCAGGGAAGAAAGGTATCACGGTCTCGTTGGAGGATTGTGAGATTGGGACGGCGATTAGGATGCAGTGAGTGTTTTTTTCTACCTTTTTCGTTTTTTATTTGTTCGAGCACTCCCCTCGGGGTTCTTTTCTTAGCACGAATCGCTAACTGACCCATCTCTCTTTCTTTCTCTTACTAACAGGAAATCCCCTTATATCTCCCCCAACGGAACTCTACGAGGTCGATTAGAAGCTCGGCTAGTCAAACCAGAGCCCGAATCGTCTTGTATCATTTGTTAGTCAAACCTTTTCTGGTTCCGTTCTCAAACCGACTATCCCGGGCCCTTCGAGTACTGGATAGAGAAAGCTGCCAGCGAAGAAGCTTTTATTCTCGATTAGTACGACTCTCGACACAGAAACTTAAAGTACGGTGTTACTACTAGGTATAGTCACATACTTTGTCATTATAGCGATTGGTTTGGGTGCTGGTTCTCGTTAATGATGGAGCCAATGGACTGACTTAGTAGTCTCGTTGCATTTGGACTATGGAAATAGGAGTAAGTGAGTATTGTATAGACTTTTGTACTATACCTACTGGTACGAATGTTTTATTACAGATTTTCTTGAGACCTCTCGATGTTTATAAGTACCAAGCTAGCGTCACACTAATGATGTGATAGGCTCTGATCCACCGATGTGATAAACTCGTCAGAGCTGAATGAGAGCAGTGTCCATTATTAACGACGCATAAGACAGTAAGTATAACTTCATATTCACAAAGTTTAGAGTTCAATTTGAGACTTGAGGCTCGAAGTATATATATATAAGTATCCGGACATCACGTGATCAAAATTTCTCTGCGGAATGATGAATCTTCCCAACGGCTGTATGTACTACCAGCGGCACCTATCGGATACTCGAAATGGTAGTATGCATACGGGGAGAGAAATATAAAGACTGGGGATTATCCATGCGGTCTTCCCAGTTCCCATACATAAACCTTGTTTTCTTCAACGCATTATCAATATCATGAGTCTTTGCCAAGACTGTGTTAAAGGCGAGTGCTCGCTGTTTGTTACTCGCTATTTTTCTTCGAGTAATCGATAGACCTGGAGCGTATCTGACATCGACTATACTTTCCCCAGGTGTCAGGCACGAAGGCACGCCCTCTGGAGAGTTTAAGAAGATCAACGGGGTCGACTGCTACGTCGCTACACCAGAGGGAGAATATGCCAAGGATAAAGTGCTCCTGTTCTTGCCGGATGCCTTTGGTATGCAGCTGGTCAACAACCAGGTGTGTATCCTCGAGCTCATGATCAATCACTTGGGTACACCAGTCCGCACTATCTGACACCACTCATCTCTTTAGCTCCTGACAGACGACTTTGCTATAAATGGCTACAAGGTGTGATTTGAGATGGTGTTTGTCTATCAAAGCTGAGAACTTTGTTACTAACTTGAAATACCCATGTTCCTCAGACCGTCTTGATAGATTACTTGAGTGGAGATCCAATTCCCTCAGACGCTCTTGATGACCCTAATGTACGCGTCTTTGAAGTCTCTAGAGATTTTTACAAGTTTTAAGAGGAACTGACCTTATCCCTGTGTCTCTCAGTCTGGATTCGACCTCGTGAAATGGTTTGGCAAACATACTCAAGAGGTAACGCGTCCACTCATCGACAAGGTCGTTTCGACGTTGAAGGAAGAGGGTGTTACGCAATTTGCAGCGACCGGCTACTGCTTCGGAGGTGAGTATCGCGTTGCTCGAGGTCTTGCACCTAATAATATACCTTTTGATCAGGACGATACTGTTTCGACTTGGCTTTCGATCATGTCATTAAAGCGACTGTCGTGGCTCACCCTTCTTTGTTGAAGATACCCGATGATCTGGAGGTATGAAGGCTCGGATAACGAACGAATTATTCCCTATTCTCATACCCATATTCTGTAGAAATACGCCTCGACAGCTAAGGCACCTCTACTCATCAATAGCTGCACTGTAGACATGCGATTCCCTCTCGAAGCTCAAGCGGCCGCTGACAAGATCTTCGGTGATGGGAAATTCGCTCCTGGATACAAACGTGAATACTTTGACGGTTGTACACATGGCTTTGCGGTCCGCGGAGATATGAGTAACCCTCAAGTTAAAGCAGGAAAGGAGGGTGCATTCAAAGCGACTGTTGAATGGCTGAAGAAGTACCTCTGAAGAAAAGAAGATGAGCCATATGATGTAGATATGAATAACCCGATCCTCGTAACCGAGAACAAAATGTGAAGCAGATTACTAGGTCGATTTGTAAGTCGAAAATGAAATAGACGCAGACACCACGGCGTGTATACTGACATGTATCTCGTCGGAGTCGTTGCTGTAGTTCAGCTTAAGAACGCCGACTCGGAGCTGTTCCTGACCATCTCTACCTCCCTATCCACCTCAGCTGCTGCTTTATCCTCCGAATCATCCTCTTTATTATACCCGCCTTCCTCCTTGTCAATCGGTGTCCCACCTCTAGAAATTAAGTTCATTCAACTGACCCCAGACTCAACACATATCAAGTCCTCGTCCTCGTCTATCTCTCAGACTCCTCTTTTTCTTTTCTCATAAGACGAGAGACAGGGATAGGGATGGAAGAGGGTGCGAAAGAAGCTTCAGCTTCAGCAGGATCGAGCGAAGCGCTTTCAGCGATATATGAACACAGGATACCGTTGTTTCAGAGACTGTTCTCGTTGTTAAGGGTTTTGCCGGCGAGGAAGGTGGTGAAGATGCAAAGAGGAGGGGTTGGGAGGTGGAGCGGGTAATGGGATGTAGGCTGTATTCAGACTCGTATCCTATGGGCACAGGAGGAGCAGAGGCATGTCAGACATGTTCATGTAACAACGAAAGAAAGAGAATACGGAGAGATAGACATTCATCTATTTGTCAACCTTGGCATTTGGATATGGAACAGGCTTTGCAGTGGTTCATGCATGGTTGAGTGAGTCAAAAATGTTGTCACGAGGTGGACGAGACGTCGATGTCACCGTCACATGACTGATTGCCTTTTGACACGGCGGAAACACCGGTTATTTGCCGTTTGGACTCTGCATCGTCCTCATCATGTCACTTCAACATTTCCGTCACTCGCTTCCACTGCGACCTTTATCTGATCAGCACGGTCTTATTGTAAATTTCCAATAAAATGGAAAGAAGCAGTGCAATTTGACTCTGTTCGGATGGTCGGCTGAGTTCCGAGGGTGAGTGTCGTTTGACAGTGGCAATATTAAGCCACATTCTATGTAAAATGGTCCTAAAGTATTACTAGTCTAGGGTAAGTATATTACTATAGAGGAAGGGAGGTTATGGAATCGTGGGAGAACCCTATCACGTCGCGTTGTTGGTCAAGGGGGGATTCATTTGCAGGATTGGTCGGGGTTAGGGAATGGATTTCTTGATGAAATGCATGTGCAAATATCCACTGTACACTAATCATTGTAATGAAAACTATATGTTCCTTTTCTCGGGGCGAGGTATGGAAGAGTGTCGGTATTGTGTTGAGGTAGCGAGCAGTGCCGCACCACTGGGCAGGCCCTACTGTATCTATCACAGATTACATGCATTGCATACATTTTATTGTGATATGGAAGCATTTCTCTGTGGTAGCATCTTGGAACTAATCAAAGAGGCTGGGAGGACTTGAGACTTCTTGAGGTTCATAAGTATTAAAGTAGCGTCATGAAGGCAGTGAAGTGATATTCTAGGTTTTTGATCTACCGATCTTGACAAACTCGTCAGAGCTGGATGAGAGCAGTGTCCTTTATAAACGAGGCATTCATGATAAGGCAGTAAATATAACTTCAAATTCACAAAAGTCCAGAGTTCAAATTGGAGATTTCAGGGTCGTGTATATCCCAAGCTAGCAAACAGATACGTGTATAAAATCATGATTAGACCATGTCTGTAACGCAGGATTTTGGAAGCTCCAAAATGACAAACTGAATTGGAGCTATAGAAATACAAAAATGAATCTAGTCAGATATCTGTATGGGGGTGCTTTTTGTAGGGTGTATATGCCATTTTTGGCGTATATTGATGCAGCTAGCGTAGGCTTTCACTACAGCAAGGCACCGGGATGGTACTTACTCGATATAAGCTCAGGGTGCCTAAGACTCGGCACCCGGTGTCAGATCGATTTAGACAACAATAGAAACCTTTTGTTTGGACTGTTTCACCAATAAAAACGGCCAAGATTCTGTATTGCAGATACGGTCTATAGTGGATATGACTTCGTCATTGACTTTTCTTTTGTACTATTTTCTTCTTTCTCGATTAAAGTACTATACGCGGCGGTTCTGGAGAGCCATACCTGCGATACAAGGTAGATTTGAATGGATCCAAGTGCGTAGGAAAAACCTTTTATTTGGACTTACCATTGAAGATGCGGTCTGATTAGACCGTATCTGTTACATCTGGGGATTTTTGACCTTTGTTTCCCCGCATCAAAAATCTTCAAGTGGGGCAACGTGCTCGACTGGAGCACTGAAGCTCCTAAACCTTGCAACCAGAGCTCTGCCTAGCATGTACTACTCAAAGTTGTGCATTCCTTACGGTCGTATTGGTCTACACCAGTCCACATCTTTCATGAATCTATAGTACTACTGACTTTTTTTCATTAGACCTCTTTCCACTTTTCATTAGCCCCGTTCCCTATTTTCATCGCGGAGCTTTCAAAAACCAGAAATGGTCTATTCAAGTGATAGATATATACCTACCCTATTCACATCAAGTTACAACAGTCAGTCGGAGCTTCACTTGGAACATCCACTTACAATATAATCCCTAGTGGTATCAGGGTCTTCCTTCCCGCCCAAATACAGCCCAAATCTGCTTACTACTCCACAACCTCCCGCGTCCAAGCGGTATAAATACATGTCTGATCTCAATCTCTCTTCCCTCCAGAAATATAGCCACATGTACGCCCCAAAGCTTTTTACTACCGTCACCAGTATCCTCCTCTTGCTTAATTTCGCTGGAGTGAATGCTCAAAGCTGTAAGTGTCACCTTCACAAACATCTTGTCGGCAAAGAGCTAATGGACTTCATGCGATCATCCAGGTGTTACTGATGACGACGTAAGTCCAACATTCATACAAAACTTTCGTTGAGGGAAACTCAATGTTATTGTCAATCCTTACGAAAATTGCTTCAGTGTAAGTTTCTCGAAATTTTACCCGATTTCTCAACTTCATTTTGACTTTCTTATGTGTAGGTCCCGGTGACTTCATATGTTGCGAAAGAAGCATAGACTCGGATGATCCTACGGGCCAGTACGTTTCTTTTTCCGTTTTTTCGGCGCTGATTCGTTTCTGATCCTCTCTTGAAAATGCAAAAACAGATGCCGCACTCCAATTATCGACATCGCCTGTATTAGACCTCCAATCCCTGGAAAGTAGAGAAGATAGAATAGTATCTATCTATCGATATCTTATGCAGCGAATGAGTTATTCACTAAATTGTATGATTCCTGATGAACTCGCCAGAGCTGAATGAGAGCAGTGACTTTCGTTGATGAGGGACTCATGATAAGGCAATAACTAAAGTTCAGAGTTCAATCTGAGATTTCAGGATCGTGTATATAAGCTAGCAAACAGATACAAGGAAGAACGTTTACAAGAAATATCATAAGTGATTGCATAAAATCTAATCAGGACGGTCTTATCTTATAACAAGGTAGATAAAATTGGAAAGAAGCAATACAATTTGAGATTTGTGACTCTGTTAGGATGGTCAGATGAGCTTCGAGGGTGAGTTCCTTTCGTGTTGTTTGGCAGTGGCAATATTAAGCCATCTTGTTCATTGAGTGTCGAATTCTACAGAAAAGGGTCCTAAAGTATTATTAGCCTGGGGTAAGTATATTACTATGGAAGAATGGGAGGAGTCTGAGGGCATGGAATCATATAGCAAATCACATCACGTTGTTAGCCAAGGTTGAGTCGTTTGCAGGAATGATCGGGGTTAGAGAATGCAATGAGCTGTCTATCGAATATAAAATGTTTATGCACCTTGCAGTAACATTGTTATTACGATTGAACGAGGCCCTTTAGGGACTCGTCCTTCTTACTAAACTTGACCACAGAAGTTCTCACGTACTAACCCCATTTAAATATAAATAGATTACTTACTGAGCCTCGTACTTGCTGCGAAGCGATTGCCCACTTCTCCGGTCGATCACTGTATCACAGCCAAAAGAAGTGAGAGTCGCACTGCAGTCACATACCCAATCACAAAAGAGATTCGAAGCCGACTTAAGTGAGACTCGTCCTTACTGATCTTCGGTCTGCTGGCTGATTGTGGAAAAACCTGTTATGTCTTTCATTTTCTCAACTATATTAGAGAGGTTGTGCAGCGCCAACCATATGCCGTATGCGGCTTAGTCAGCCTGCGCGAGCTGTTTTTTTTTTTTTGGAGTAGCATTAAGTACTTATATCATTTTGACAAGGTCATCATGATATAAGCAACCCGCGGTTTTGCAAGGGATTGGGACCTTGCTATGAGTGGAAAAAATCCATGTATTTAAAAACCAGCTGCCGAAATGAAACCATAATGGATATCTCCCCGAGGAAATGCTTTTACGCACAATGTGTGGGACTCAGAGTCACCTCGGGGGAAGACTACCTGTCTATCTCCCTCGAGGGCCCGTTCTTCGATGTAAGTCTGACTCTATACCCACTAAAACCTGGAATTGGTGACCCAATCATCTGGCAGTGACTCTTGTCTCTCCAGTGTTAAGCTTTTGGCTTCCTCATACTCGCCACACAAAGTGACGGCTTCCTGTCATTGCTTTACCATACATGCACTACTGAAACCAAGTCTGGTTCTTTACCAAGATCACAGAAAGGGAAAGATGAACCATGGGGAAAGGTTGATTGCTTCGTTCAAATAGTGAAAAAAAAAGCTGTGACTCTTTTTATTTATGTAGACAACATAGCATCGACTATTTCTGCTATATTTTTCAGCTCTTCTTTGCAGGATCTTTAAGTGTCAAGAAATCATCAATCTCAAGGGAAGAATTTTCACAGGTGCAGCTCCCAAGCTTCTCTGATTTGAATCTGGAAATGTCAAGAGACTGTCGGGTGAGCGGCATTTAAGATTGAAGGAGTGGGTGCAACACGTATTTTAGAAATAGCTCCCGTTGCTGTCGCATATATTATCAGTTGTTCCATTTGCCTGTAAATGGTCTAATTGACATACACTGGTTCCAATCTTGAAATACTTATATCAATCATCAGGCTGAGTAACATGGAGTTGTGTCCAATCTTCTCATTAGATTCCACGGATACAATTTGGAGTCGTATTCCATCATCTTCTCATCAGATTGATTGACATGGTGAGAGAGTACATACCCCATTTTTATCACCCCAAGTCATTTATATATGCACAGTTTACAATGCCATCGATCTTTTACAGAAGTATGTCTGCCTTCACGGATTACTCTTTGTTTATTGCATACAATCTTCCATCCATGGTATGCCAATCTTTTTTATTACTTTGGAATCCAGAATTAAAACTTATCCTTTTGTTATAGTTCTATACACTATTATATGGTATTGTGCCTTGTGACAGAATCAGATAAAACCCCACTACTGATAGTTTTTTCTCCATCTTTGTAGGTGTCTATCTGGTCTTGTTTGTGATTTGCATGTACATTATGACACATAAAAAGGGTTCGGTCAGCAGGCTGCACTCTGCTGCTATAGTTGCATTATTTGTGTTTGCCACCTTGGGATTCATTTTTGGCTGCATTTATACCAATTCAGCGATCCAATTTAATATCTTTCATGCTTTAAGTCCATCTCCTATCAAGAATGTGGTCTTAATAAAAGGCTCAAGGTGTGTATTTTGTTTGAAGAGCAGTTTATCTTTACTAAAGTAGAGGTTAGTTTGATGGTGTTTGGACTGTATGTTTTAGCAAAGTAAGTCTTCATAAATGTTCTATATTCCTGGACTTATTTCAGAACCTAGCATTGTTGCAGATATTGTTTTGGTCAGTCTTCACAAGGTAACCTAATATGTCCTGCTGACAAATAATACAGATCCACAGATGTTACAAGGTTTGGGGAGCAAAAAAAAAGATCATTATATTTCCTGTATTCATATCAATCATTAACAATGGCAAGTAATTGAACTGCCTCTGTGATGACTGCTCAGTACTGAGAAAAGTTGTTAAGGACTTGCATTAGTGGAATTCATAACACAAGTTGTACAATTGTCACATTACTTCACTCCTGACTATACACGAAATGGTGCAATTTCAGGAGTGGTAACTCTTAATCAATACACATTCAAGTCATTTTTGATTGTAAACTTCTTCACAAATCTATTCATTCCCTTTATGATTGGTAGGTGACAGGTGGAAATTTTCTTCCCCTTTTAAAGTTTGATGATCTCTCCTCAGCTGGACGTATCTGGTGGATTGGGCGTCAAATCTCCAAGTTACTCCCTTCAATGGAAATCAATCTTACAAGATACACCATGGCAATTTGGTATGTTTTCTTGGGTTTTGATTTGAAGTTTTTAATTTGTCATTTATTTATGTATAGCCTTGAATCTGGAATCATGTATCCTCTGGCTCTTCTTCCGGCCCTGGTGTTATTTTTTCAACCCAACAAGACCCTTTCGTCTTACATTTATTTCATCCCAATTCTGATTCAAGTTGTGGTGAGAAGAGCTTTTCAGATGTCCCTATTATCTGTTCCTGATTCTGGAAATCAAAACACAGGGAATTGCACCAACTTTCATCATTGTACGTGTTGCTCTTGGCATAAGTATTGAGAATGTGCAAGACACCATATGCATGAATGAGGAAAATGGCCAAAGAGATCAGGTTGTGCTTTCAGTGTGGGAAGCAAATCACAATATCGATGAATATGTACAGAAAGAGCGATCTGTTGTGTAAACTCATAGTGACACATTGAGATTGTTTCTATTACCAAAGTATTATCTGTTAATTGCAGATTGATCTTATATTTATGCACTTTTATCTACTTATAGGCTTTCAATCTTCAACCGGTCTCATTCATGCTGCTCCTTGATATTCCACAAAAATTTCCTGATAGCAACAGTTGCCTTCTTTGAACTTTGACATAAATACAGCATAATTACGATGTGACTTCCTTAGCCCGGTAACAGTTGACGTTGAGCCATTTCAGGCCTTGCCACGCTTGCGGTGACCCACTTCAATTCATCACCATCCCTTCTGAACGACGGGGAACAAATCAGTTACGAGGCCGACTGAGAGGACTCGTCCTCACTAAAGTCGACTCACGCTGATGGCTGCGTACAATCTCCATTTAGTATATGATAATGCGTCATTGTATCAGACCGGCAGTTACGGCCTCGTCGAAGCGACGGCCCACTCCTTTTCATGCTCCTTTTCTTGAGGTGAGATAGAAGAGTGTTGATATTATGTTAAGGTAGCGAGCAGTGCCGGGTCAGCAGGCCCTACTGTAGCTATCAAGTAGATGTGGGCCATCCCTCCGGGGTTTTCCAATACTAAATGGGGTAAGTACCTGGGAACTTCTGTGGTCAAGTTTAGTGAGGACGAGTCCCTAAAGAGCCTCGTAATCACAGATTACATTGCGTACATTTTATTGTGATGTGGAAGCCTTTCACTGTGGTAGCACCTTGGAACTAATCAAAAAGGTTAAGAGGACTCGAGACTTCATAAGTACCAGCGTCATGAAGGCAGTGAAGTGATATTCTAGACTTTTGGCTCACCGATCCTGACGAACTCGTCAGAGCTGGGTGAGAATAGTGTCCTTTATTGACGAGGCATTCATGATAAGGCAACAAATATAACTTCAAATTCACAAAAATCCAGAGTTCAATTGGAGATTTCTGGATCGTGTATATCCCAAGCTGGCAGACAGATCCATGGAGGGACGTATACAAGAAATATCATAATAAAATCATGATTAGACCGTGTCTCTAATGCGGAATTGTGGAAGCTCCAAAACGACAAACTGAAATGGAGCGCCAGAAATACAAAAATGAATCTAGTGAAAAATCAGCCAGATATCTGTATGAGGGTGCTTGTTGTAAGGTATTTTTGACGCATATTCGTGCAGCTAACGTACTACAGCAAGGCACCGGGATGGTACTTACTCGATGTAAACTGAGGGTGTCCACCCAGTGTTAGACCGATTTAGACAACAATAGAGATCTTTTACGTAGTGGAGCCTAGATAAATTCGGACTTCTTCTCACCAAATAAAAACGACCAAGATTCTGCGTTGCAGATATGGTCTATAGTGGATATGACTTTGCCATTGACTTCTCTTTTGTACTATTTCCTTTTTTCTCAATCAAAGTACATGCGGGGGTTTCGAGGAGCCAAAACTGCTATACAAGGTAGATTTGAATGGATCCGAGCGTGTAGGAAAAACCCTGTATTTGGAGTTATCCTTTCTCGCATTGAAGATGCGGTCTGATTAGACCGTATCTGCTACGGGGATTTTTGGCCTTTGTTTCTCACCAAAAGAGGACACAACTTTATCTAGGCTCCGCATGAAAAATCTTTGAGTGGGGCAACGTGCCCAACTGCTGAGCATTCATTGAAGCCCCTAAACCTTGCCTAACATGTTACTACCCAAAATTGTGCATTTTTTACGGTCGTATTGTTCAACACCAGTCCAACATCTCGTGAATTTACAGTAAGTACTACTGACTGTTTGGCATGAGACGGCGGCGATGGTTTCCCCTTTTCATTAGCTCCTATTTTTATCGATGAGCTTTCAAATATCCACGTAGCAGATATGGTCTATTTAAGTGATAGGTACATAGCTGCCTTACACATCAAGTTTCAACAATCGGAGCTTCACTTGAAACATCACCTATAATATAATCACTAGTGATATCAGGGATACCAGGGTGTTCCTTCCCGCTCAAATACAACCCAAATCTGCTTACTACTCCACAGCCTCCCGCATCCCAGCGGTATAAATACACCTCTGATCTCAATCTCTCTTCCCTTCAGAAATCTAGCCACATGTACGCCTCAAAGCTTTTTACTACCGTAACCGGTATCCTCTTCTTGCTTAGTTTAGCTGGAGTGAATGCTCAAAGCTGTAAGCGTCACCTTCACAAACATCTTGTCAGCAAAGAACTAATTGACATCGTGCCACGATCATCTAGGTACTACTGATGACGACGTAAGTCCAATATCCATAAAGAACTTTCGTTGAGTGAAACTCAATGTTAATGTCAACCCTTATGAAAATTTCTTAAGTGTAAGTTTCTCGAAACTTTGCTCGATTTCTCAACTCTATTCTGACTTATGTGTATGTAGGTCCCGGTAACTTCATATGCTGCGAAATAGGCATAGATTCTCCTAATGCCCAGTACGTTTCTCTTTCCGTTTTTTTGGCACTGATCCGTTTTCTGATCTTCTCTTCAAAATGCAAAAACAGATGCCGCACTCCAACTAGCGATATCGTCTGTATTAAACCTCCAACCCCTGGAAAGTAGAGAAGATCGAATAGTATCTATCTATCAATACCTTATGCAGCGAATGAGTTATTCACTAAATTGTATGATTCCTGATGAACTCGCCAGAGCTGAATGAGAGCAGTGACTTTCGTTGATGAGGGACTCATGATAAGGTAATAACTAAAGTTCAGAGGTCAATCTGAGATTTCAGGATCGTGTATATAAGCTAGCAAACAGATACATGGAAGAACGTGTACAAAAAAATCATAACTGCATAAAATCATTACTGGACATGGAAAACTAGGTAAACATCGTTAACGAGAATAGAAATTCGTGTATAAATTTATCCATCAATGCCAAAATAAAAGTTCAGAACGTTGATTAATCATTAGTAGACGTTCATTATCCTGAAAAGTTAGTCTTCTTCCTCCTTCTTGATTTTCCGACCGGCATATTTGTCTTTGGCGTCACTTCTCTTTGTCCTAGAGCTTCTAGATGGACCCGCGGCATTAGAACTAGAAGTGGACTTCGAGCCGTAAACACCACGATCATCGTCGGTCTCTGGTTTGACCCAGCCACCGTGAGTGGGGTTGGGTCCAGGACAACACGGCCCCATGAGTGAAGAAGTATAACTACGGTAGAGAGGGGAAAAGCTCCGGTAGGGAGGGGACGGAGGAGGAGAAGGAGGCCGTGGCGGCTGACCCAGCGCTCCGGCGATCGAGAACTGACTCCAATCAAGTGGGTGATCCTCTCTCTTGACGTGTTGGGGACGGGTATTAGGGTTAGGATTCTGAGGAGGAGGTTGAGCAACTTGGTTGCGCTGAACGAGCGCCCTTGAGATGGAGAAGTCTTCGAATCGAAGCGGGTATTCTTGCCGAGTGGCATGTCCGCGAGGAGTGTCAGTACTTGAAAAACGATTAGATTGTGTGGCTTGAGTACGTGTATCGGTGCGACCGTGGGGAGGAGGGTTATTTCCTGTGGTATTTCTCGGGGTCGAACGATGAGGGCTATAATCAACAAAAAACCAGTAAGAGGTCTAGTAAGTGAAATGGAAAGTCTGAAAATTGGAATGGAGAAACTTACGGAGTAGGACCGTGACCGTTGTTCTGCATCGTTGAAGATTGGGTTAGAGATCGAGTGATAGAGATTACTTGAGTTTAAAAAAGTATGAAAGAAGAAATTGCGATGAGTTGCTGAAAAAAACACTCGAAAAATCCCTAAGTTTTATAGCGAAGTCGAGCTTTGGTGGCATGGTTCGAGGGCAATAGATCGACTACCGAGATCAGCCACATATGTTGCGCTTTGAGCTTTTGCCGAGTTGACTGGTCCTTTTATGGATAAGTGACCACAGAAATGAGTTTAAAACGTCATGCTTAAGCTTTTTTTCAAGCTGGGTGGTCTATTGGTGGATAATGAAGTGGCAACGTACAATATAATCGTAGCGCCACAGACCAAAATAAGTCATAGCCCAGTCAGCTCTACAAGAAAACATTACACAAATAAGGGTCGGTCGTGTCTCTTAGACCTACCACACTGGCGAACGACGTCACGTAACTCATGCCTTGATCTTTTGCCGAGCAGCTTGTTGAACTCATATCTCCCACTTTGGCCTTGCCTTTATCTTGTTTCTTTTTTTGTCTGTAGATTTATGCTGCGCTTGCTGCTCTAATTTTCCTTTTTCGTCGTTATTGCTCTTCACAAGAATTGCCTTTTTTTACGATACGAGATTACGAAACACTTGAGAGCCTGTGGACTGTTTAGTCAAAATAGAGCCGAATCACCTTGCATTACGTTGTAGCTAAGATTATTGACCTCGTCAGCTGTTTTCAAATCAAGACCCTGCTATACAATACTAAATTCATATTTCATACGAAAGATATAGAAATGGCATAGGCATGGGTAGCTACATAAGTCATAACTCGCATAAAAACTCACAGCAAGCGCTGTGTATGTCCTTTAAAATGTCTGAAAGTATCACTGTATCATGGAAGGAGCATGACTATCGCTCCTAGACACCTGGATTTGTGGCACAAGCTCCTGCTGCTGCACGCAGACAGGACCACCTTGATCTGAAGTAGGCTGTACGATGGTGGCTTTCGCGAAAGCACCAAATTGAGAAGAGGGCTCTTCTCTCTTGGTGTGCTCGCAACTCGAGTAATCCGAGACAAAGGGACTAGAAGCCAGATCCGGCTGCGGGACTTGAAGAAACTGGGAAGAATGCGAACTGGAAACAGCGTGTCCATAGGGAGTGTTATCATCCCAGGTGGACGAGGTGGATGAGGTGGACGGTGATTGAGTGGCATGCGTTTGTGGTTGAGTTGGGGTCTGATAGGGAAGATAAGGCCCAGTGGCCCTTCGAGGGATCGGGCAATGAATACTGCATTCAACAAGAAGCGAATGGATTGGTCAGAGTGAGTGAACGATTCAAAGTTTCTGAGGTAGCTGGGAGACACTCACGGCATATCACCGTCAACGTAGTTTTGCATAATCGATAATCGAATCAGATATCGGGCGGTAGAGATGAATGAGTTCTGAGAGCTGGTTGCGAAAGAGATGCGGAAAGCTGAGTGAAAAAGACGGGAGAAAATGGTCGATTTTTATCCTCTTCGTTGGTGGCATGGGACAATGAGGCACGATATTCTTGGTCAAAATCAGCCATAATGGTACGCTTTGACTCTTGTCCAAGCGTAGTAGTTTGTCTTGAAGTCCGTATAGTCGAACAAACAAAGAACCACCTAGAATAAGCATACATGGCAGGGACTACGTGGTATCCCTTCCTAAGAAGATTGAGCATCATAGGAGTCGTGAACTTGAAGCGCTTATACAAGTTACCTTTGCTCGGCGCTCGCAAGGTCCGCTCAGTGCTGTGTCAATAATCAGGTGACTTGGGAGTACACAAGTACAAAGTACCCACTGCCTTGCAGAACAAACACCACCAAATAACTCTGCACAGACTTCAACTAGCCGTTGAGTCGAGCTTTTGGAGGTTCCTGTACATTGCGTTTTTCCCAACGTACTAATTACACTTTTCTCAGCCCTCTATTCTGAATCATAACAAGGAAATTGTCTCGTGCAAATTGTATGTGGGCCCGATACACTCGTGTTCTATATTTGCACATAATCATGGGATTGAGACAGCAACCACACTCCAGCGGTCTCAATTTTAGAGGACAAGTTGTATTCACTTTCGTAAGTGCCTCATGCTCATCCATTCTCCCAAAGTTTTTCCAGTGTTTTCTCGGAGATCGTGTTCTGTCTTCTTACTGTCCCGGAAGGAACCAAATGATGTCACAATCCCAGAGCCACCCATTCTCGTTCGATCAACGACATTGGACATTCAACGTTCTTGAACAGTCGTCATACTCGCATGGAATTCATCAAGATTTCAACTCGCATACATCGTCTTCCTATCGTGGGCCTCCGCGTTTCGCAATATATCGTCATAGTTTGCAAGAATGCGATGTTGATGCCCACAAACGGTATGTTCTTTCACGAAGGAATCCTTCTGGAACACATTGAGATAGGTCGAGACCTCGTTAAACGTGTGAATACCATAGTTCTCGACTTATTCTTGCAATGATAGGTACAGATTTATGTGTTCGTCTACTCCAGCTCAATAGTGAGAATCAACTAGGCACCCGAGTACGAAAAGCGCAATGCGTACTTCAACTCCGTGGATGACGTAGCGGTCTCGTTTTCGGATGCCTTGCTGCAGAATGCCTGGACGGTAGACGATGGTATAAAACCTTGCAACAGTAATGAAGAGTCTCTGCAACGATACACGATGCTCACTTTCATGAAGGTTATTCTTCCTTTCTACATAAGCTTTTTCCACTTTGCGGTCGCCACTCCTCTTAATGAGTTTGACCGCCGTCAACTCTTACCAACCTCGCTTCCTATAACTCTCCCAACTTCAGGTCTACCCATTTCACTTCCGATTGGGTCCAGTAGCGATACTAGTCTACCGACTTCCCTCTCGACTGGGTCTAGTGATACTGGGCTACCGATTTCCCTCCCCACTGGTCTCCCCATATCGCTGCCAACCGGTTCTGGTGATACTGGGCTACCAATTTCCCTTCCCACTACTCTCCCCATATCACTCCCGACCGGCTCTGGCGATACCGGGCTACCGATTTCCCTCCCCACCAGTCTCCCTATATCACTCCCAACCGGCTCTGGTGACACTGGGCTTCCTATTTCTCTCCCCACTAGTCTCCCTATATCACTCCCGACCGACACCGGGCTACCGATTACCCTCCCGAGTAGTCTTCCCGTGTCATTGCCAATCGGTTCTGGCGATACTGGCCTACCAATTTCTCTCCCAACGAGTCTTCCAATATCGCTTCCAATTGGTAGCGATACAGGTTTGCCAATCACTCTCCCGACTAGTCTCCCCATTTCGCTCCCAACGTCTGGTCTGCCTATCTCATTGCCCGGAAGCATAAGCCTACCAATTTCGTTGCCTACCAGTATCAGTCTTCCCATCGTGAGTCTTTTTTATCACCCATCCGAATCTTTGCTTCAAGTTGCTAAGTAATCGACTGTAGACTCTCCCTACCGGAGTTCCAAGCGTATGTCCGGTTGGAGATCTTCAGTGTTGTGCTATCGTTACCACGGTGTGTCTTGGTGATTTCCTGTTGTAACTCCCTCTGGACGCTAAGGACGACATTCAAACTAGCCCTCCTCCCCCGACGGAACAGATGTCCTCAACCAACTTGGTGTCGTTCTGCAAGATGCCAACCTTGGAATCGGGATCGGTTGTCAATCCATCGATCCGGTCGTCGGAGCGACTTTGTGTCCTACAACGCCAGTTTGCTGTGCAGACCACAACTTTGTGAGTATCAGCTCCGTCTATTGAAAGGATGTTACTAGTAGGTTCATTGAACGTTATTTACGATACTACAGGGTGAAATCTTGGAAATTGACTGTACAGCCCATTCTGGTGGACTTGGTCTTTGAGTGTTCATGAACACGGTCTAGGCTTTGATTCTGTGTTTAAATTGAGAAGTAAACTTTTTTCTTTTCTTTTCCCTTTCCCTTTCCCTTGTGCCTTGTGTTTTTTGTCTCAGGAAGGTTCTTTGTGTCCAAATTCAAAGGTGTTGTTCTTTCTGCGTTTAAATAAATGAAAAAGATTTTGTTCGTTAGGAATTGGGAGTAAATTTCCGGAGAAGCCGAGGAATTCGGCAAGTCGGTAATGATATCGGCAAAATGGCATGACCATGTCTTGCCGTGGAGACCAAACATTCAAATCGTTCGATGCCACATATTCGATTTCTTGCATTTTATGACAATCATAGTAAAAACACACAACATTTCATACAGGGAGTTATCATACATGTTCCTTAAGTTCAGCACCTACGCGTTGGTGTAACCGAAAGCAGCCTTAACCGGGACTTTTGTACCTATAGGGTACTTAGTCTCGTCGAACACCATTTGTGCATCCTTCTTGAAGACCAAGCAATGAGTAGATCCGCCAAAGTGGAACATACCCAAGTGATCACCTTTCTTAACCCTTTGTCCCGGTTGAACCCTGAAATCAACAGTGGACACTTCGACCATCCCGACAGCGATGAAGCACATGAGACCGATTTTAGGGTTGTCAGCCTCGATGAACACAAGGCCACGAGCAGCGACCTGAGTGATAAAGTCCTGAGATTTGTCGAGGAGGTCGGGTGCAGGCCCAGGAGCGTCACCGCTAGTGGGAACATGAGTCTGGTTCGTCTCAAGCGCATCGATAGCTTGCAGGTAATACGTTCCGGGAACCAGGACGACCTTTGTGATGACTCCATCTACTGGACTGTGGAAGTGATGGTAACTGAGGGCAGAGAGAAAAGCCTGGTAGACAGTTCCACCAATGAACTGGGATGAAAGCTCGTCATTGTTGAGCATGTGGGTGAGGGAGTAAGGATGTCCTTTGATCCAAAACTGGTCGCGCTCGCTGGCGTTATGCTGAATACGGAAGACGGTGGATTCGCAAACGCTGTTGATGATACGGTTCTCAGTAGGAAGTTCTACTTCCCTCACACCGTCACAGAATTCACGAATGAAGAAATGGTCCCAGGAGTCAAATCCGAAATGGGGAGCACCAGGGTCGCATTTGAAGGTCTCGGCAAAGTTGGGAATAGCTTCTTTGGCGGCGGGCCCGAACCAGCCATTATCTTCGGTACTGAGAACGTAAGCCGAGTCTTTGGACACGAGGAACTTGTGCCAGACATCGAGCATCTTCTTGACGACGTGGTTGACACGGGGGTTAGAGAACATGGCAAACCCAGCTTGGGTGTTCATCGGACCGAGCAAAATAGCTGTGATAGGAATAGCGACAACGGTGCTCTCCTGGAACTCTGGAGCTTCCCCAATGATCAGATCAAAGATCGAAAGCATTTTCTTGTAATCGTCGATCTGCGTTGTTGAGAAGTGAGTATGTGGAAAAGTATCGGGTGTAAGTAGTTTCGAACGCTTACCGGGTTGGGAACGGTGCTCGCGGCAAACATCTGGGTGAATCCCATATAGATGGTGGGATCAGATTCGATGAGGTCCCTGAACTCCTGGATAACGGGATGCTTGTATCCGTCGGATCTATGGCGTTGGGCCCTCTCCAGCTTGCGACCACACCATTTCCTAAGCTTTTCGTCGTTCCGGGGAAGCCAATGACCGGCGACGTGATGTCCGTGAACAAAGAGAGGCATGATTGAAATGAGTTTGAGTGAACTTTATCGAGAGTAGTAGTAAGAGTGAGGCAAGTTGCTTTCTGGGGTCTTGCTGCTCTGGGAGGACCTTATAAGCTCTTCGACATTGCGATTTTCTCGCCATGAGTTCATTGCATACTGAAGTCTGCTCCCTCAGTACTTCAAGCAAACTAAATCTGTGGCGGACCCCTGAGCACTTTTCATTTGCGATGACATACATTTTTGGAAAGACCCTTTTCGATATGCGCCCCGACGCTCCAGTACTTAGAGCCATCGAATCGAAACATCTTTCGAAATGTGACTGACAACCGTTTTATGATATGATGCTTCGTGATACCTGATATTATTACTCTTACCTTTCATTGACACTGTTCGATGCTTCATGTCATCCTTAATATCAAAGCGAATAGAACTTCAACCTATACAACTAGAGTGACCACATTGGCGAGAAATCTCGGGGTAACGATGATCTACGTTGAACTTTTTTGGAGTCCGTGTGATAGCAGTCGGAATTATCTACGAAAGTGAGATTGCTTTGGACCTGTCTAGCTAGTAATGAACTCTTCCACTTGATTTTCAGAAAAAGCCACCGGATACCGAGCCGAGTACAGCTATTTTTAATCGAGGAAGTTCGCAGTTAGGCATAACATCCGACATGGCCTCACTAACTCAGTGGTCATCGATCAAATTGCATTGACTCGGATGTTTTCATTGACAAGTATTAGAAGGAAGGTTTCACAAACATGCGCACAGAGATTGTCACATAGTTAAAGTGATTGAACATCCACTTCGGCGAGGTTAAATTGAGCAACACCCTCGATAACCGTATTCTCTTCTGCTGGTGTAACTGACAAGCAATGAAGCGAGTAGTTGCTCCCAATTCAATTACATAAGTCTGTCGCATCATGTACTTGAAGTCATTGAAACAGAAAAGAAACGATGTGGCAAATTTGGACAGCTGTCTCTTTAGTAAAAGGCTCCCCTCTTACCTAGACAGGTCTGGCGTGAATTCGTTTCCCCGGTCTCTGGATACTGGTTTGTTTTTAGGTCGTCCAAGGATCCTTAAAAAAAAGGTTGGCTCAGTAACTGCAGCAAAGTATGCACGAGCCTTGACAGAATGTCTATGTCGCACGCCTCAAGTTGCTATGGACGTAAGACGACCTAGGGATATAGTTATCTATAATACAAATTCGATGACGCAATGTCAACGTTCCAAATAGATATCACTGCAGACAAAAAAGACCATTGTAAAACTTCTATGAAACTTAAAGTTTTATGACAAACTATTGATAACTCAAACTGTTTGTTTAAAGAGTTTCATATGCAATAGCAGTGGTGGTGGTAGGAGTTAGAATCATTAATCACAGTCTTTGAAAAACATGAGAAAATGTTCCGTCAAGAATATTAGACAGTATAAGACCGAAAACAATATTCATAGTTATAACACACCATGAAAATCTCCGACAGGCAACACGCAAATTTTGACATGCAAGTCCCGCTGACTCAGGCAAGACACGCAAAATCTAGGTATCATCCATGAAATATGAAGTTTTAACTTTGATCAGCACCAACCTGAGCCAAGTTAAAGTAGTACAATGTAGAGTTTGTAGTCACATTACTCCAAGACATATGTACAACACATGTAGCCATTAATTTCAACAGTAAAGCATTCCCATAAAGCCCAGTTCACCGAGAAGGGCTGTTGCTTCTTGCCTCTCTCTCTCTTGTTTGGCTCCAAGCTCTTTACAAGTTGTCCCAAGTAACTTACAAGTGGGTGCTGCACACTAGGTGGTGGCAATCATTGCCCTCAACATTAACTGCATGGCCTCCTCATTGCAACCGAGTCATTGCAATTCAGATTTTCAACTGTCTACAGGTGTCTACTGGTTTTTTACAGTTGTGCGGCAACTGTCCCGTAAATTTTGCCAAGTCACCTTATCCTCTTATCGTCCTCGCGAGCCTGCCTTAGCAATGCTTGAATTGTTGGAAGTCCGTGATACACTTTTCTGTCCTAACATGCACCCATTCATCGCTCACAGATGACTGCGCCAAGTTTGGGGTACATCTGTTTAGGAGGCTTTGTGGTCATGGTAAGTTGCAGCGAACCTGATGTTGGCGTCCCTCACTCACTGTAAAAACGCAGTTCTCCATGATTTCTCTTATAATCCAAGAAAAGGTCTGCTTTGACTGAAAATCCATCTCGACCGTGGCACACTAAAAGTCCAAGTTGCTTAGTTCTATATTAATGAGGTCATGCTTGGCACTGTGTTCGGTGAGTTATTCGTTACGCTTAAAGATCATCATGACTCCCGGTGACGAACTTAGGTATTGTTATCGGCCCCCACGGAGCCAATGCATTTTATCCTCGTTCCTGGGGCAGTGAAAACGAATTAACATTGAAAGTCATGCGTGTTGTCCTGGCCATCGGTCTCTTCACCATTGTTGTCGACCTTCCTAAATCATATATGCGAGAACACATTAAAGGACTGTTCGTGATGGTCATCCCAACTATCGCTATTGGATGGGGTATCGTCTCCGGTACGTCTCGAGGAGGAACAGCCTTGTGGCAAATTAGCTCACATCGCATCTCTTTTCTTTAATCTCAGGTATTCTATTTGGATTTTTCCCTCGTTTGGGAATATTTGGATCCTTGGCAATCGCTGCATGTCTTACGCCTACTGACCCCATCATTTGCGCTGTCATCGTTGGAGGAAATTTTGCCATTAAACATGTCCCTGAAGATTTACGTCAGATTCTGTCGGCGGAATCAGCGGCTAACGACGGCTTGACATATCCTTTCCCCAGCATCTCCATCTACCTGCTCGTAGACGTTACTAGTCGAGAGGCTGTTGGCCATTG
>ML179310.1:88754-119681 GCA_004369135.1 Dendrothele bispora CBS 962.96 | reverse complement strand
CTTGAATTTGAGGATTGAGCAAAACGCGCGTGTGGAAAAATCCAAAACAGTCGTAAACCTCGGGACGCGCCGAGAGGGTGGCTTATAAGCAAGGCAGGTGAAATCTCATTTTTGACTTCGTACTTCCATCTTCACACCGCCGCGACTTTCCATTTTGATTGCACTACGTGTTTCTTTGCTCCTTCCTTGTCGAGCCATACTCAAGCACTGCAACAGTTGTTTCACTTTTTGTCGACGCGTTTTGATCGTCTTCAAGCGCATATACACGTGCTCGACACCAGATTTTGACTGTTTTCGAAGTTGATTGGAATTGAGCAATGGCTAAAGCTACGTGTGAGTATATGCGCTTCGCTTTGTATGTTGGACTGAGGTGACTGATGTATTGATATTTCAGCTTCCAAGACTATAAAGGCGGCAACGAAGACCGCGAAAGAAAAGCCTGGTGAGTGTGTCTTCTCCTTCCCATGCTCCTGCTTTTCATCTCAGAACCCAACTACTCGCGTCTTTCTCTCCCTTTTACCTTTCTTCAACAGCTAAAGTAGACAAGGAACCACGTGCACCGACTCCGTGGATGTTGTTCTGCCAAAAGAATCGGGCAGCTTGGAAGCAGGCAAACCCGGATGCGAAAGGGAATGAGTGGATGAAGGCGGTACGTGTACATATATGCTATTGTTGATATTGGCGTTAACCAATCATTTCCTTTCTTTTCTATCTTCTCTTTAGCTCGCTGGACAATGGAAAGACTCGCCTGAGAACCCAAATCGTGGCAAGGAACCCAAGTCGAAGAAGAAGAGTCGAACTACGTTGGATGTCGTGGCCAAGGATGCTGCTAGCTCTTCTCCGCCAGCTTCGTCACCTCGCGATGAGTTTGCTAGTAGTGATTTTTGATCATTCATTTGGTCGATTGGTGAGTCTTACAGTGGCTATATGTGCACATACAGCTAATCGTTTGAGTCTTTCAGCTTTGCAGAAGTATTCAGTTCCAAAAGTTGATTATCGTCTGATAGAATGATTGCTTTGACAAACATTGCAATGGACAATGTATTTTACTTGCTCTCATGGACTGCTCAGTAACAATGTTATACCGCACATACGTAGACATTCTTTTGTATGCAGAATCCGAGTCGTTTTGGAACCTTGGTGGCTTTGTCGAGAAGTCAACCGCGTTCAACGTAAATAGGAATAAACACCATTTCAACGTTTATACCATCTGCGATTTCGCCAATCGTATCGATTTGCGTCTTCCTATTCACGTTTATCTTGGCCTTTTGAGGAACCTCGCTCTCTAATCTCAGGTGTGTAGTCTTTCTCTCCTCTGTATGGACAAACTCCCTATTTCTCGTGTCGTTTGCTAGGATGGCACGAGGACATGAGTCCAATTTTTCCAAATGTACACAGTCACCCAAAACCATGCTCTTGATCCCTACACTAACAAAGATATGACCTACTCAGACGCTTATGATTCAGGTTGCAACTACGATCCCAAGACCAGCGCCTTAAGTGCACAGTCTTCATACTATGGCCGAGCTTCCCTCGCTCCGCATGTTGATCCTTCTACAGCTAGAGACATCTCTCGGCAACCTGACCAAGAACCATGGGACTTTCATAAAGACCCTCCCCATATCACGATGGATCCGTTGAGGACCGTATATTCCCTTGTTTAGGTTGTTCTATCCAGAGACGAGGAAATGGCTGGACGTGATGGTTTGGAGCTCTGCTCAGCCGCATTCAGTAGGGGACATGGTTGGAAGGTTGTTTGGGGTCAATAAGGAGAACCGCAGCCGAGGTATCGAGAAAGGAGAGAACGTGGATGCAGGGACGCAAGAGGAGAGGAAAGGGGAAAGAAGAATTCGGGGTTGATTGCGGTTTGGGCTATGGATACACTTGGATTGAACAAAGCGCTGTATAGTGAATTGTTTCGTGTCCTCGTTCATCCCTTTTGTTACACTTTTTTTCCCATCTTTTCTTTATTCTTTTACCTCCCTTTGAACGGCTAACGTCCTAAAATATGCTGCACAATCACGAGCTCACTCTCTTCTGCTCTTCCTCCTTTCTGTCTCACTCCTGCTTTCACAGATAAACCTTGGGAAAAGGTTATACCATTAATATCCGGCAATGAAAACTTCACGGAGGAAGCTCAATGGGTGAAACCAACACGAGGGGAAAGACTTTAGAAGTAGAAGGGTCATTTACAGTGCCTAACCCCAAAACGTTATTGTCTGATTCTAGCACTGATGCTGACATGAATACAGCCCTCTATACCTGCACCCACTAAGTTCAAACTTCAATCCACCTCTTTCTAACGGTCCTGCTACTCCCAAGCTCCAATCCAACCCAAATTCCATCTCCCATCCTTCTTCCATGACTCGAGCTTCATTCCAACTCCAGTAACCATTGTCGACCCTACCTACACCCACACAAACAACTCTCCTGCTAGATGACTTGCTTCTCAAATCAAGATTACACCTCTGCGACCATATTTGCGTTCTGGAGTATTCGAGGGAGGTTTGACTGAGGGGTAGGAGAGTCATTACTTCTCCCCCTCCTTTGAGTTTGAATGATCCCCCTCTGGATGAACGAAACATTAGTTTAAAGTTCAGATGTGATAGTAGTGGGAACGCACATTGAAACATACCACCAAAAAAGTGGACAGGCACGCAAGTCTTGTGTTCTTTGTAACACATAGCCTATGGAGAGACAGAGTTAGATACCAGTACTCGCAAAACAATGGTGAGCAGGGATGGTAATAAGATAAATGGGTTTGAGGACATCAATACATACTTTAGAGAGCCGAAATTGAAGAGAAGAAAATGAGTAAGACTAGTCTCGCAACGGAAATTTGAGGTTAGGATGACAAGGAAGTGTCCATCAAGTAGAAATCCCCCAAACAATCGGATCATGTAAGACCCAGAGCATTAAGAAGCTGCCCTCGGGAACCCAGGTGTCCATTCCCATCCTCCTTTTTTCTCCTTCATCTCTATACTCGGCAGCGTCAATGTCGTTTGAGTCCCCAAACCACTCTCGTAATCCAGGTAGTCCGTTACCTCTCCCTCTCCCTCTCCCAACCCCTGAGTTGTCCATCGCTTGCAGCCAAACGCTCAATCATCCTGTAATCAATCTCCAGGTTATTCAGACCGACCCATCGTTCGTTCCCTTCACCCGTTGCTGTTGGGCAGCACCAAAACCGATAGCCGTGTTCGTGCTAGCTATCGAGTGCTCTGTTTCAGGTACGGCAACCTCTTCATCCCTTGTAACCCCTTCACCTTCTGCTCCTCCTCAATCAACTCATCCTTGTCATCATCCGAAGATAAAAACCCATCCACAGGCCTAAACTTGACCGGATCCCCTTTTTTCACCCCCTCTCCCGCATCCTTCCCCAAATTCTTCGCTGTAAACCTCTTGGTCTCATCCTGATTCGACCGGGCTCTTCGGAAACCCTCGCGTCTTCTTTCCCGGTAAATCATGGGCCTCATCTCCGGAAAGCACGAAGCCGCCTGGAACGAGAGCGAGGTCGGCTTTCCTTGCTTTGACATTTGCCATAACAACTCGCATAATCGGCGTCAGACAAAACGGTCTTCAACAACAGGCATCGTGGCCGAAAACGCTTCCACTCCCAATTCCACTCTCGAATCGAGTGAGTTTCAGGGGATCAGGGTGGATTTCTATATGTGCGTTGACTGTGTCGGAATGAAGGAAAAGGCGAGGAGGAAGTTGTTTCGGTGGAGAGGACTTGGGTGGGTTGATGGGGTGTTTGGGGAACTCCGGAAAGATCCATCTCTTTGTCACCGGTAGGGTTGCAAGAGGGTTTGGAAGCAGCATCGATCACAGAAAGACTCGAAGGGCTTGAACGTTCCCGCTCGGTTGGGAAGGTTGGAAGTGTAGTTGACGAGGTGGGCGTCTCAGTTCTATAAATACGGGATGTAGGGGGTAAGATATGTGTAGTTAGTGATGAAACAAAGAGGGCTAAATTAATGAGACAACGCACCTTGTCAGGATATTCTCCTAATAATCTCCTCGACAGATAAACACTCGCAATCCCGACCAAGAGAAACAGACAGCAACCGGCATCAAACCCATGTTCTTTGCTCCCTCCCCACTCCAAACTCGACTTCAACCAAGACCTTGACCAAACATTTGTCCAAGCTGGTACATTGGCTAATAGCGTTATCGATAGGACCAACCCAAATGAGCCAGTAGAGTAAGCGGCTAGTCGAAAGGAGGGACGTTGGAACCATTCCAGAAGGAGACAGACAAGGAGGGTGAGTATAGATGCGATGATAGAGGTGAGGACAATCCGAGTAAGGAGGGAATGATGAACGATGACAGATATCACAAGTGAAAACACCACTCCACCTGTGACACCTGCAAAAGCGAGCAAAGTATGCTTGTACGAGGGACCGAGGAAAGTTGTTAGGAGAGATGAGAGGAGCAAAATGGCTATGAACGACTTCTCGGACAGTGGAGACATCAATGGGAACAAGTTTGGGATGAGAAGGGATAGGAACGTTGTTGGGTGCAGGCTGAAAGAGTACTCAATGAGGAGAAAACCGACACCGCCTTCAAAAATGAACTGGAATTTCTTTTTTCCACTAGGGGAAGTGGAAGAGCCGGGAACAGCATCTTATCGAGGTGCAAAAGAGCGAGAGCAGTCGAGAGTGAGAAAGGCACCAGCGAAAGTGAGGATGAGTGATGCAAGCAGGCCGGAGGAGGAGAGCACAGGCGAGAGGGAACGAGGACAAGTCTGACAAGAGTGATGTCAGGCACAGTCAGTGTGCTCCACAGTTGCCATTGATTATTGTGAAAGATTCAAAAAAACCTCAGGCTGTGCAGTCGAGAACGAAAATGACTGGGGAGAGTCGACGGCGGGGTAGTGTTGAAAAGAAGGGTCTCGCTCGGGCATCGGGCGATAAAGACGACCCTGACAAAATATTCTCACGGTCCATCCATGATTACTTATTTATGGGCGGCTGTCCACAAGCTTGCACGTTGAGTCGTTGATCCTCACTTCCCCACTTCCCCACAGCGGCAGTTGGAAAGACAAGGTCAGAAAAGCACATTAATATTGACATCCGTATTTACCTTCACTTGATAGTAAGAATTAAGGTCCCCGATATCTGTAGTTTCAAATTATACAGAAGAAAAAAAACAAAACCCGGCGCAGAGTTGAGAAATGGCACGGAATCCTAATGCCAGTACTTATTTGAGCAACGATGGATCTAGTGGTGAAAGAGGGATGTCCGAGTCTCAGTAGTAATGATTATGTCACGAAAATGGTCTCTCGACTAGCCATCGCGCGGTATGATAAACGGATCCATTCAAGCTGGTGCAACCAAGGCGTGCTCGAGCATTCCTCACCGAGTGGGTGTATGTTCATTAGTTCAGGCCACAATGTGTCCCTGAAAAAGACATGGCTAGAGTCTTACTTCATCCAGAGATTCCACTGGCAATATAAGCAGAGGACGCTGGTTTTCATCTCTGCTTAGATGATCTTATTTCCGAGTGTTAACAAGGGGCAAACCCTATGCTCCAAGATCATTCCTCGGTATATTTAACCAGAAAAAAATTAGAATAGATGGTGCTTACCGACAAGTATGGATTCAATGTATACAACATTGACAATGATTCAAATTTACAAGATAAGAAGTCTCAGCTCAGTCTTCGCTCTCATATTTTTTTTTCTTTCGAAGATTGGATGATTTCATGAAGCGTATTTCTTATAAAAGACTACTAGACAACGAGATATCTCTATACGCGATTGATGATGTACCACACATTGATTATCTCACACAAATTTCGATGTGATGGTTATATTACACCTGAAAGGCTACTCTGTTCCAAGTTCAAAGATAATATATGCTGTTATTCAAAAGATCACATCTTGAAGACAATCGAGATCAAGTCACAGTGAAGTGTTAGTTAGTATTAGTGAAGATCATTGGGTCAAAGTTTCCTGTAGAGCTGATAGTATATTATCTTAAACAGCGGGTTGTGATACTATAAGAGGACGAGACTTGTCATTCTAAGCAGAGAAATGACAAATAATGACCACCAATTGATTGTCATGGGTCTGAACAACTTGATTTGATTTGATGTTTAAATATTTCGAAAATTATAGGTCAGTGAAGACATATTAAGTCAAACCTTATCATTCAGACAGCTCGCACAAAAATGCTTTTTATTGAAAGGTAAAAATTTACATGATATACAGAAACAACAAGCCGGGAATTTGAGGAGTGGAAGCTGTTGAAGCTCCCATAGGATGGAGTTGCTGTCGCAAATCCTGTGCAAAGAAAGTGTTATTTTTTTTTTCCAAGATGTGAAGACATGTTGGGAGAAAAGGAACACCAAGAATGGGATATTATTTGGGAACAACATGATTGTGAGTTTATTGGCATGAAGAGTGCACTGGGTCAGAGGAAGCTTCCAAGCTTTAATCATCATGTTGAGAGAACCGCTCTCGACAGCTACATAATTCTACTTACATGTTTCATGGTATCTATCCGACTGGTAGATAAGTAGTTAGTATTGTAGAAGTTCATATACGACTTATAACGACTCATACATAACCTCAACGTACTTCTAGACAAAGTCTAGGTTATGACCTTAGTTTAGCTATCCAGTAGCACTTTTACCTCTTATCTTAGTAGCTACATTCGTAGGTTAGTTTATGGCCAATTTAGGTAACATAAACAGTATAAATACTGCTTGTAAAGAGGTCAAGTACCTCAGATTCTAGCAATCTAAACTCTGTACTCGCATCGTACTTTGAACCTAACAAGTTCTATCTCTATCTCGTTGTACTCATGTAAGTAAAGACTTACGCCTTGATCCTGCGCGCTGTTTGCTGCTCAACAGGTTATGGGCCCCGAGGCCATCGACTATGGACAACTCTCCATGAGCTGTTACAGCCCATGTTGGTTCATCAGCCCTTTGCCATCGGGACTCATCTTGCATGAGGTACCAGTGGTCAATGTGGTCCTTTGATCGATGTTGAGAAGGATTTGCTGGGTGTCAGGTATATTTTAAAAATTTACTCTATTGTTTGGGACACCAACGCAAAAATATACGCAGTCCACACTTACCCTTTCACACGTCAAGAGTGATTCAGTGAATACCTAGTAGGGTTCTTTAATGAATCTTATTTGCACGCTTGGGAACTCCTGGTCGTCAGGGTTCTTATTCATCCCAATCCAATACTCTCATAGTCATTCGGATGAGGTTTGGGTGTTTTAACAAGCCGCGGTTTCACTCTCTGGCACATTAGTAAAAATAGAAAAAGTAATATTCGAATAGCCACTTAAACACCTTAAGAGTACATGCCCAAATCTTGATCTGGCGAGCTTCGTTGGTTTAAAGATGCGGTCCCTGGAGGAACTCCTGCTTTGCGGGACTATCCTGAGAAGGGGTACTGAAATAACGCTTGGATGTCTTGTAATAGCATTCTTGTTGCATCTGGAATACCAATTGACATGGCAGCTACATCGAAGGCTTTCACATGGTGTTTAAATTTAACTTTTAACTTTTTACTATACTTAATTTCCGAACTAGTGTAATTTATATATGCTAGGTCATGGGGGGTTGCGGACCTGACTAGCACTTCTCAACTTAATCGATCAATACACTCTGATGATAATACACATGCTGTAATTCCTCATGGAAGACTTGTTCCTGGTCTATGATCCGGAACTCCGAATCTCTTGATCGTTGAGTTTACTCCGATCTAATTCCTTATACATTCATTAGCAAAACATGTCTTCCAACGGAAACTCTTTTGCCAACTTCGAAAATCTTAACGCCAACAACTGGACTCTTTGGTCCAACAATATGAAGAATTATCTTCGTATCCAGAACTGTTGGTTTGCCATTGAAAAGGAAAAGTCCGAATATGCTGTACGTCCTGTTCCTAGGAATATACCACCAGTTCTTGCTGCAGACGGCACTACTACTTCTCCTGGTTCTACCCTTCAACCAACTGATAAACAATTGAAGGATTATGATGACAAACTCAAGGATTGGGAAGAAGCTAATCAGAAAGCTATTGGTATTATCGGGATGAAAATTCTGACCAACCTTAGCCACCTTCAGAAAGATACTGCGAAATTGTTTTGGGAAACTCTTCAGACCCAATATGGAAGAGTCGGTACTGCCGCGCTTATTACTAAACTCTTGGATTTATTCCGTATGACCTTTAAACCTGGTCAAAATCCGGCTGTAACCGTTGATTCCTTCCAAAACAAATATATTGAGATTACATCTCTCAATGACAAAATTGCGATTCCAGAATTTGTTCTTTGTGCCTTACTCTTGCATAAACTTGGTCGAGGATGGGATACTTTTATTTCCACCCTTATGACCACCGAGTACACACCTGACAAGACTACAGGCATAGACAAAGACTGGACTCTTGATCATATTCGCACTCTTCTTTCTGAAGAATATAATAGTCGTCTCTCTCGTGCCTCTCACAACAATACTTACGCAAATGTCGCCCGATTTTCTGGAATCCAGACTGGTGGCACCACTCAAAGTTTTAGTTCCCAGAGAGCTAAAAACACTCGTCGTGGAGCTAAACGTTCTAATTCCGCTCCAGCCCCTTCTGGAAATTCCAATCATAACAAAAATACTTCACCTACTTCTGCCGCTTCTTCTTCCAATTCTAATCAGAATACTGGAAATTTCCGAGGAAATTGGCGTGCTAGAGGAAACTTCAGAGGAAAATCTCGTGGAAATTACCGAGGTCGTGGACGTGGCCGAGGAAATCACATAACCACTAACATGGCTATTATGGAAGGATTAGAGGAAGATACCAATGTTGATATGGAATTTGTTGTTAATTTGGCAACTATGGACGAAAACGTCAACATGGAGGATGCAGACGCTGAAGACAACGAAGAATCTTCGGAAGAAGAAGGGGAACAGTCTTCGAATTCCATTCTTCAACAATCAACTATGATGATTCTTCCGGATGATCCTCGTCGTCATTTTCAAGCAAATCCTCAATTTGTCCCTCCCCTTTTCAGAGTTCCTCCTTCTGTAGCATCCGACATTATTTCTCCAAGTGAACTTACCATGCCTCCGGCTCACCGAGATTCCGGAACTTTTATTCCACCTTCAACACAAATCTCGTCAGGAAGCTCAGAGATTATTTTCCGGCCTATTCCTGTATGAAGACCAACTCTTCCATCTTTACCTAATGTTATTCAACAAATTCAATCATCTCCTACGGAAAATGTACACATTCAACATTCATCTGACACTGCTCCACCTACTTATTTCCCTGAACCACCTCCAGTTCGTTCTTCACCTGACACTGAGATCGGAGAAATTAATCAAAGTCTTCCTTCTCTCACACATGATCCTTCTACTTCTTCCGAAGAACCCCCTGCTTCTCAGCATACCGAAGAACCTACTACCAATCAAGTTCCTTCTGAAATTGGTATTGGTGAAGAAATTTGGGAACGACCAGTTTCTCCATCTTTTCATCCGACATCTAATGATCAGATCCCTCGTGGAACTGCAGAACAATTACAAACTCTTTCTCTATGTTCTCAACAAGCTCTTACGACCACACGTTACCAACACACGGTAATTTGGGACAGTGTAAATGTTCCATCCCAATTCTTATCGTCTCGACTTCGTTTCCACTACTGTTCATATGGTCATATTGTAAGATATGGCGCTCCTTCTACCTGTCATCAAGGGCATGAAATCATTCTAATTACCAATCGATACCACACTAAAGAAGAACGCCGAATCATCCATATTTACTATTCCAATTTAAGATCTGTTCCACCTGCTCATTATGAACAAGTACTGTCATCTCGTCACTGGTATGGAGTCCGCATGTTCGGAGAAGCTCGGTTTTTTATAACACAACTCGGGCTGAATGGAATGCTGATAGAAATTATGAATACAGTCGCGCTATTACCGATTTTGCTAATGTCATGCCGCGCTCATCGGAACATCCAGACGCGTCACTCCGCATGCAGATAAATCGGGTAATGCTATCTATCATGCAAATCACCGATCGACTTACAGACTACGAATATGACCACAAGAATCCCGAAGCTGCAGAACAACTCCATTTACGTCGTACCCCTGATTATAATACCAACTCCGATTTCGATCTATATCAGGAGACTTCAGATGATGACAGATCTATTCATTCATTAATGCGCAATCGTCGACGACGTGCTCCTCATTGTGTCTCTAAGAGAACATATTCACGTGCAGAAATAGAAACTCGTCTTCCAGATTATCAAAATAGTCATTCTGACACACTCGTTTCTGCTTCTCCCAGAATGAGAAGCGCTTTTACTTCAGCACCCGTCTTTTTTACTGAAGAGTTCTCAGTACAACAACCCGAAGCTTGTCCTTTCCCAGTTGTTAATAATACTTTCAATTTAGAAGATGTTGATCCGATGCTCTTCCATCGTCCAGATTTCATCTGGGTACAATCATCTTACAGACGTCTCACACTTCCTAATCACCATGCCATTTATATGGCAATTCGAGCTAATCTAGTCAATGGAGACACCTTTTCAAATGAAGCCATATTGGAACAACTTCGATCTTCCGACATAAATGATGTTCGGGTCATATATACCAAACTCGTCATCAACCAAGTTGCCGAAACTATTCGACAGACATTTAATATTCCACATGGTCGACCTCCATATACTATCACCTTTTTGCTTACACTTCTTCAACATCCAAACGTTCCTATCTTTATCATCGAAGATAGATCAGTTATTCTTAGTGCTGTCTTACCTGTTTCAGAACGATCCATGATTGATCATGGCTGTCTTCTTCGTGCTGGTTTAGGAGATCCTATCGCACAAGAAATCATAACTGCCAATGCACAGGAATACATGGAAATTGTTCTTTTAGACGGTGAAACAGCACCTCCTCATTATGCGATGCAGAGAATTAAAGAAGTTCATGATAGAATCAGAAAAGAAGGAGATTCTGATGAACGTCTTGTTCTTCCTGAAAACATAATTCATTTACTTCGTTATTTACAACTGGATGCATACTCCCAACACGGCCTTTACAATCACCAGATGCAGCACTGCACTTCTAATTGTGCACGTCATAATGACCACACAACAATTGCAAGTGTCGCCGTAAGTAGCCATGGTGGCTGAACCCCAAAAAGCCTTAAAAAGCCCCTATCTAAAAATGCCCCCCTGGATCCGAACTGTACCCTGCAACTAGCTACTTAGGTGGTTAGAGATGTTAGGGTTAGGGTTTGGGTTAGTGTTAGGGTGTTAGAGTTAGGGTTTAGGGTTAGGGAAGGCTCTATAAGCATCATTTATCAAGTTGTTTGGGTTTGTTTACTATTAGGAACTAAATGGCTCATATGAGCTCCAATGACAAATCTGCCTCTCAAACACTGATCAAACAGGTAATTCCAGTCAAAGATTGTGACCTCACCCCAAAAAGGGTAATATAGCATGATGTAAACCTGTTTTTATTATTTATGTATTTTTGAAATGGCCCTTACGGCGACACTTGCAATTGTCGTGTGGTCATTATGACGTGTACAATTAGAAGTGTATTACAGCATCAGCTGTTACAATCAAATCTTCGAGGACAAGGTTTTAGTAATCATGCACGACTACGATCCAAAAGCCCATGAACTCCTTCGAGAACTCACTGCTATTGGCAGACGAGAAACTATTGAATTATGGGTAGAAAGAAGAATGATGAACTTCCGAGAGAAAAGATATGATGATTTGAATGGATCACAGGACTCTCCAATTGATATCGATGCTGACATCGACATATGGAATGAAAGAGACCTTGCTCGTCATAACCCTATCTTAGATGTCTTGGCACTTCGCACAAATCTTCCTGTTGAAGCAACAACTTGGCTCACACGTCGAGAACATGCACCACGTATTGAAGCTGAAATAATGTTGGAGGAAGGATCAGAAGCATGTTCAGAAGTAGAATTTGTTGAAGGACCTAGCCGCCCTCGACCAGAACCTATCACAGTCGACTCTGACTCTGATAAAAGTCAGATGGACACTGATCCTGGTTCTGCCGATGGTGGAGAATCTTATCTTTTAGGGGACACATCGGCACCTTTCGGAACAAGTCCTGGAGGAAGTCCGTATCATGGGGCATACAACATTAAATCTAACCGACAACGATCTGTTTATGAAGCTGGTATGGACTCATTACATTTAAATTCATGTGCTAATATTTTTTCTCAGTGCGTCAACTTGCCGAAACTGTCGAAGGAGAACAGAATGAGGTATACCAAACAAGTTGAACGCTTTGATAGACCTATTTACGCGCTGTCATGTATTGAAAATAGTACAACAGACGCTGTATTTTTAAATAATAACAATGTATCACCTGCGCCCTGTCATGGGCTTGTTCACTGTCTATCATGTACTAAATTTGAGAAAAATCGCACATGTAAACCTGAGTCATACTGGATTCTTGATTCTGGATCTTCATGTCATTTGACACCTTTCATTGACGACTTTGTACAATTCAAATGGCTAAAAACACACAAAAATTTGATAACTGCAAATAACGAATTATCTCCAGTTACTGGAGTTGGCACTGTATTAATTTCACATCAAACGACAGAAGGAATTACACGCAAAATAAAATTATATCCTGTGTATTATCATCCCAAAGGATCACATCGCTTGCTCTCTGCGGGAGCATTAAATCTTAAAGGATTTAGTATCATACTAGAATATCCTATTACCACTGTTTGGAGTAAAGTAGATAAAAAGGTCGTTATGACCTTGCTGCCAATGCATACTGGCGATAATTTATTTTGGCTTCACAGCAAAATAATTTTGCCTAGCTCGCTAAATGGGGAACGAGCCATGTATAGCATGACAATATCTACTTCGAAAACGTTTGAAACCTGGCACAATAGACTTGGCCATATATCAAATAATGTATTGCGCAATATATCCAACAATGTCAAAGGTCTAGAATCGAAGATCAAAATTCCATCAGAAATTCCACCTTGTCGAGGTTGTCTATTGGGAAAAGCCCGATCAAAACCTTATCTTGATTCCTCATCCAGAGCTACCGAAGTTTTGGGTTTAATTCACATGGATTTAAAAGAAAATTCGGTTTCATCGTATCACCGATACCGATATCAATTAGCTATTCTTGATGATAAATCCTCTTATGGCTTATCAATAAAACTTCGACTCAAATCTGACGCCTTTGAAGCCTTTAAAGTTTTTAAAGTCTGGGCTGAAAAGATAACTGGAAAAGAAATTAAAATTGTCAGAATTGATCATGGAGGAGAATTAACATCAAACAAATTCATGAAATACTTCGAGGAATGCGGAATCACTGTACAAATATCCAGTCCACACGTACATCAACAAAATGGACGTGCTGAACGATTTATTCAAACCATATCTTACAAATCTGAAGCTATACGACACCATGCAGGATGTCCACCTTCCTGGTGGGAATTTTCTTCAGATACAGCAATGTTTGTTTATAATAGAACTTCGATAAAACGTCTAGACTGGAAAACTCCCATAGAGGAATTTCTGCCAAAACATTCTAAACCTGACATATCTTATTTTCGTACTTGGGGTGGTGCTGCATATGTCTTTATTCACGAAGAACGCAGAAAAAACAAACTTAGCCCAAAGTCCGAATTAATGACTTTTATTGGTTACGACCAAGGAACCAAAGGATATTTGTTTATGCGCAATGACAATTCAATAATGAAAGCCAATCAGGCTGTATTTGTTGAAAATTGGTTTCCACGATTAAAAAACTCCAATAACGAGATACCAAATCTTCCTACTACGTCCGATGATCCTAATTCAGGGGGAGCTAACCCACCTGACATACCAAATGATACTCAACCAGATAATAATACTACTAGTACTAATGGAGATAGCTCGTCATCAGATTCTTCTGATCCACCTTTTGAACCTAAAAATCCAAACAATAACCAAATACCATTTAATTGGTGGGAATTTGGAGAAGATGACGATGATACTTCTTATGTCCCTTCATCATCACATGATGATTCTATATACAGTCCAGACACTTCTTTTGATAATATACCCGAGAACAATGAACCTCTTGATGAGAATGACATGAGAGACCCTGATAGCTCTCAAGAAATTCCATTGCGAGAAGTTTATGAAGATTTACTTCGACAAATAGAAGTTGGGGACCAAAGAAGACACGATTTACAACAACGACTTGCTGATTCACAGCAAAATTCTCCATTAATACAACCACAGGCTTTAGATAGAGAAGAGACACCTCCGAGACCAGATATATTTTCTAATAGACCACAAGATCAGGACGCTTGGCGTGAACAAAATGAACAACGGCCGTGCAGAACTGCAGCTCGTATTAGGGGTGAAGACCCTTTACAAACTTTACATAGACATGTCAGACAATTTGACGATCGCCATGCTGCTGCACAAAACCGAGATACTGGTCCTGCTGGGCCTTCTAATCCTCCACAAGCAAAATTAGCTTGGATGACTCCTGAACAGGAAAATCTCGAAAAATTAGTTCGAGAAGGGGGAGAAGAATTTATGTCACTTTTGTTTACCAATGCGGTCTCGAACCAATCTTTCAAATCCACTGTGTCTTATGATCCATCTACCTGGAATTCGACAAAGAATCTCAATAAATTACCACCTAAAGATAGAGCAGATTGGATCAAAGCTTGTGAAGACGAAATTAAATCACTCAATGAACGACAAATTTATGAACTGGTTGACTTGCCCAAGGGTCGCAAGATTATTAAAAATCGATGGGTATTCACTACTAAAAGTGACGGTCGAAAAAAAGGCTCGACTTGTTGCTAAAGGATTTTCACAAACCGAGGGTATAGACTACGATCAATTATTTTCACCAGTAGTCAAATTCGAAACTATTCGATTACTACTTGCTCTAGCCGCCCAAGAAGATTGGGAAATACAAGCACTTGACGTCAAAACTGCCTTTTTGTATGGCAAACTCGAAAATGAAATTTATATGGAGCAACCTGACGGTTTTGTGGAGGACACGAGCAAAGTATGGAAGTTACGCAAAGCACTTTACGGATTGAAACAAGCATCACGAGAATGGTGGAAAATCTGTGCCGAATCTATGTTTAAACTTGGCTTTACTCAATGCCGAACTGATGCTGGTGTATATTATATTTTTATCAGTGATGATGTTATCATTGCTGTCATATATGTTGACGATGCACTATTCATGGGATCAAATAAACGCCTCATATTACAAAAGAAGAACGAATTTATGAAGATCTGGGAAACTAGGGATTTAGGCGAAGTTAAAGAGTTTTTAGGAATTATTATTGAGAGAGATCGATCTAGAAGACTCATCTCTATTCATCAACAACCTTACCTTGAAAAGGTTATTACTTGCTTTCAAATGATGAACTGTAAAGTTGCATCGACTCCTTTACCTTCGGGCTATAATCCAATTAACAATGATCAGGAACCAAAACCTGAACTACGACAACGTTTCCAATCTGTGATCGGATCTATTCTATACATTATGTTAGGCACTCGTCCTGACATTGCTTTCGCTGTTATTAAAATGTCTCAGTTCTCGGCAAACCCAACTGAAGATCATTTAAAGAAAGCTCAATACATAATACGTTATCTTCTTGGTACACGTGATTACCAAATTGTATACGATGGTTCTTTAGCCAAAGGCTTTGATTGCTTCTCAGATAGCGATTGGGCTACTGATCCTAATGACCGAAAATCCCAAACTGGGATGATTATCAAACTATCGAGTGGACCTATTTTTTGGAATTCACGAAAACAAACTACTGTCGCTTTATCTTCTACTGAAGCCAAATATATGGCTTTATCTGACACTGGACGACAAGTTCTTTACTACAAGAACTTAATGAACGAAATCGACTATCCTTTAACTCATATGCCTTTGTATTGTGATAACCAAGGCGCCATTTTTATTGCACAAAACCCCTATAATAATAAACGGACAAAACACATTGACACGAAATATCATTTCATTCGAGATGAAGTAGAAAAAGGAAATATACAGTTGAAGTATCTAAAAACAGAATTAAACATAGCCGATATGTTTACGAAGAATCTTTTATCGAATAAATTCCTAGAATGTCGAAATAATTTAGGAATGATTTTTAAATGATTACTATGCTGTTCTCAGCGAGGGGGAGTGTTGAGAGAACCGCTCTCGACAGCTACATAATTCTACTTACATGTTTCATGGTATCTATCCGACTGGTAGATAAGTAGTTAGTATTGTAGAAGTTCATATACGACTTATAACGACTCATACATAACCTCAACGTACTTCTAGACAAAGTCTAGGTTATGACCTTAGTTTAGCTATCCAGTAGCACTTTTACCTCTTATCTTAGTAGCTACATTCGTAGGTTAGTTTATGGCCAATTTAGGTAACATAAACAGTATAAATACTGCTTGTAAAGAGGTCAAGTACCTCAGATTCTAGCAATCTAAACTCTGTACTCGCATCATACTTTGAACCTAACAAGTTCTATCTCTATCTCGTTGTACTCATGTAAGTAAAGACTTACGCCTTGATCCTGCGCGCTGTTTGCTGCTCAACACATCAGATTCAGAAGAGCATTGAGTCCAATCTTCACCATACACACAGTTGTCAAGAGAAATGTTAGTATAGCCATATCTTGAAATGATAAGAGGATTTTGGTGTATGGATAATGAATGAGAAAATTCTGGAGGTATCCAAAAGATTTTTTGAGGATTAGGAGGACAAGAAACCCATCCATCATTGTCTAATGTCCAGTGATTATTCTGTCCTACTATGAAGAAAATTTTAATGAAATTTCCTGAGATAATAAAATTGACACTTACCATTTGGTGTACTCCAGACCCTCACTGTATTGTCACCTGAGCCAGACACAATTCTCTCTCCATCTGGAGAGAATGCCACTGAAGTGACATACCTACTATGCCCCTGGAATGGATATCCCTCTGGAGCACCAGTCCTTGCATTCCAGACCCTCACTGTCTCATCAGATGAGCCAGACACAATCCTCTCACCATCTGGAGAGAATGCCACTGAAGTGACCACAACTACTATGCCCCTGGAATGAATCACCCTCTGGAGCACCAGTCCTTGCATTCCAAACCCTCACTGTCTTGTCACATGAGCCAGACACAATCCTCTCTCCATCTGGAGAGAATGCCACCAAACTGACCCAATCACTATGCCCCTGGAATGGATCTCCCTCTGGAGCACCAGTCCTTGCATTCCAGACCCTCACTGTGTTGTCCCTTGAGCCAGACACAATCCTCTCTCCATCTGGAGAGAATGCCACTGAATTGACCTGTTCACTATGCCCCTGGAATGCAACCTCTTTTTGAAGACCAGTTTTTGTATCCCAAGTCATGATATCTCCATTTGTTAATCCTGTAGCCAATATGCTCCCATCTGGTGATAAACTCAAACACAATATTCCTGATGCTGCACTCCAGGATCCTAGTTGTCTTAATGTTTGTCCTGCTTTCTTCACTTTCATCAGTCTCTGGAATCTATCAAAAATTGGAATATCTTCCATAAAAAATGGGACAATGCTGAGGTATAATTGTGGTGTCCTGCCTTGAATCTTCCCCAATGCACACATGATAACCATCTCTCTTATTTGTCTCAACATGTATTCATTTTCCTCACCCAATTGGATCTATTAAGTCTTAATTCAGTATATATTTTCTATGTTGAATATTCTGTTGAAACCTACCTTGAGTGTCATCTCTAGAATGTCCAAACATAATGGAAGTTTATTCAAAAGAAACATTGCTTCAATCCAAAATATCATTTTTTTTTGAATGAATGCTTCCAGCATGGTTATCATTTCTTCATCCACTGTGCATTTTTCCAAGTGATATGCCCAAAAAAAGCAACAGTATTCCAGGTCCCCTGGTATATTTTCAGCAATCCTTTTCTCGATCCCTTCTACTTCTTTGTCCAGTAAAAAAGATGATGGCAGATTACAGATGTTAAAATGGAGTTTCTTGTCCATTATGGAAAGACATGCCTTTTGCAACAGGACTTGATGCACAAACTGGTCACAGTGATTTTCTTTACTTCGCTCTGCTGAAAATATATAATCTGCAAAAGAAGCATGAAAAGTATAGACTTTTTTGTCTGCTGTGTTGACATACATAACTGAATGCAAGCTGGTAATAATAGCTTGTACAGTTTCAATATCATAACTAAGAAGTTGGGAAATAGTATGACAAGTCACAGGTGTTGCTGTAGACACAACAGTGTGAGCAACCCTCAGACTTTCTCTCCTTTCTTCTGGTGTTCTTTCTGAAATTGAAATTGCTCCTTCAAAAATTTTACTGTAGAGTACATCCATTGGTTTGATATGCAATGGATTTGGGCCTTGTGCTGAGTGCAGGACTTCATGTAAACGTCTTTTCTGCCATTCTTTTGCACCCTTGATATATTTGATAGTGGTAGCAGCATAGATGAAAAGTTTTCCTGAGATTTTGACCAGATCCTGGATTTGCTTTGCTGTAATCTGGTCATTTTGAAGTTCATACTTCATTTCATACTGAAGGAACTTCTCAATATCACTTTGCACCAGACTTTCCTCCACATTGTGCAAATAAAAGTTTTTGACTGTTCCAGATTTGGAAGCCTCACTTTCAATTTGAAGATGGCTTGAGACATCTTTTCCTGGTCTACTAGTAAAGAAAAATTTCAATCCTGATAACTGTCCATCTTGGATAGCAGGAACCATAGCCTTTAGGACTTCTGAAACATTTTCACATTCATCCAATGCATCTATCACAATTACTGGTACATGGCCTACAAATCTTTTTGTCTCCATAACAGCTTCCCATGGTTGGATAAGAAGTTTCTTGACTTGAATAAATGGTTCTTTGAGGGCAATATTCTGGTCTTCCTCCAAAACTTTCTCCAATGTTTCTCCAAATGTACAAGAGTAGTATGCCAACTGATAGGCAATAGTTGGGATAATACAATGATACTCTCTACATTCTGGGATCTGCCGAGAACAGAAAAATGACCCAGCAAGTAATTGCTGTTCCTCAAGCATCAAGCATAGTGATTTAGCAATGGTACTTTTTCCTGTTCCTGCCATACCACACATCCAGTAGCCCATTGAGGCATTAGATGAGGATTCTTGTACCCAATCCATGAGTTCATGGAGAATTGTAACTCTTGTACCATAAGTGCATGGGGTCTTATCTGGACCAACATCATGAGGTGCTTGTTTAGAGCTATGAAGTTCCCTCATGATTAGGGTCTATTTGTGGACCCCTGAGTATTATTTTAGATTGACAGATATAGTAACATACCTTCAAAATCTTTGTAGTATCTCTTTCAATTTTGAACAATATTTGAGTCTGGGTAAAAAGAAAAGAAACAATATTATCCATCCAATCAATTTCAATTTACAAGACCAGACACACCTTACACTGATCATATGCTCTTTGCAATTCTTGACAATAACCCTCAATCTCTTGAGTGTCATGATCAACTTGAACTGTTCTGTGGAGTGCAGAATGGTCCAACTTCTCTCCCAACTTTCTGTTGATTGAATCTAGTTTCCTGTGAATACAGTGAGACTTGATCACTAAGATTGATTTGATTAAAATACCCTGCCAGTTCCTCAAAGTGATGTTTCACTTCAGATGAATTTTCTTGGCCTTTGAGACTGGCAAGTTCCTGTGCCTTTCCTGCCAAGTCTGCAGTCATCTGGATCATGTCTTTTTTATTCCTAGCCTTTTTCTAGATTCCTCCGGAAAATCAGATGTATGGTTTTGAAGAATATATATTTCAATAAAGGGAAAGTCTCACATTAAGAATTTCAAGACTTGCACACACTCCACCAACTGCTGACTTTAAAATTGGATTGAAATCAGAAGACTCTTTAAGAATTTTTAAGAATGTCTCCAAGGAATCTTTGATAATGTCATTTCTTTCTTCATTTCCAAACATTTTATCAAGTGTGTTTTTCACTGTGTTCTTGAGCTTATCACGTTTACCCATGATTGCCTTGTTTGCAATAGCAAACAGTTAATATCAGAAAAAACAATAATAAGAATTGACAAGTCTTACCAAGTTGCAAGGATAATAGTGTGAAAGCTAGAAGAGACACAAGATTATCCAAATGCACGTGAGACGTACTTCACAGCGCTAAATTTTAAGGTTTCAGAGAGTGATAAAGTTTAGTTCTAGCTCAATCGGGAGAAAATACTGACATGTGGTAGCAAGATGCACGTGGGACTATCCTAGATATTAAGGTCTCAGAGAGTGATTAGGTTTGATTTTAGCCTAACCTGGTATGCGGTGGGCGAGGGGATGCAAACAAAAATTATCCAAATGCACGTGAGGCCTACTTGACAGCTCTGAATTTAAGGTTTGAGAAAGAATGTTAAAGTTTGGTTTCAACCAAATTTGCACTATTAATTTATACCTAAATCTTAGTGATCCGGATGATGTTCGAACGAACAATGTCTGCTGTTTTCAGAACGATAGGTCACTCCAATTTCCCTTCCACTTGTTCGGCTAAGCCATTCTCTATTGTCTAAAGTATTATTCAAGTAATCAAGAAGCAAGTTTGCTTCACTTCCCAATGGAAAAGTCTCGTGCGCGCTGAGTGAAGGAGCTTTTGGGATGGGCCGGCCTATCGGAAGTTCAGAAAACGGCTGGTAGAAACTTGTAGACTATTCCCGGGAAGGCACTACTTGTTAAACATAGATTTCACACGAGAAGAGAACTCGTCAAACCATTATTCATTGCACTATTTATGTATAGAGTAAGTACAGGTTCAGTAAAACTTAGGAGTCTGTACAAAAAGACAAAATCAGGTCCGACCATAATGGTGCCCGATGTCGGAGCTGTAGCAACACAAGCTTCGCCCTTCCTTCAACCCTGCTCACTACTTGGCTCATGTATGTGTGTATATACAGATTTAGAGAATTATATGTATGTAAATTTAAATACATGTACATGCATCTTAGATTGGACAGAAGCCCTGACGGCGGTGTCTACTACAGAAACTTGTTATTTTCCATTCAGATAGGGATAATTTCTCAGTCTACATTCGAGGACAGTCACTAATGTATCGGGATTAAAACAGGGGGGATTTGAGTTTTTAATGGTGAGGCACGTTTCCGACAGAGACCTAAGGAGAGCCAAACCTGACTCTTGAATTTGAGGATTGAGCAAAACGCGCGTGTGGAAAAATTCAAAACAGTCGTAAACCTCGGGACGCGCCGAGAGGGTGGCTTATAAGCAAGGCAAGTTGAAATCTCATTTTTGACTTCGTACTTCCATCTTCACACCGCCGCGACTTTCTATATTGCCCTACGCGCTTCTTTGCTCTTGCCTCGTCGAGCCATACTCGAGCACTGCAACAGTCGTTTCACTTTTTGTCGACGCGTTTTGATCGTCTTCGAACGCATATACGCGTGCTCGACACCACATTTTGACTGTTTTCGAAGCCGATTGGAATTGAGCAATGCCTAAAGCTACGTGTGAGTATATGCGCTTCACTTTGTATGTTGGACTGACAGGACTGATGAATTGATATCTCAGCTTCCAAGACTACAAAGGCGGCGACGAAGACCGCGAAAGAAAAGCCTGGTGAGTGTGTCTTCTTCTGATGCTGCTGCTTTTCGCCTCAGAGCCCAACTACTCGCGTCAACGCGTTGACTGACGCGTCTTTCTCCCCCTTTTACCTTTCTTCAACAGCTAAAGTAGACAAGGAACCCCGCGCGCCGACTCCATGGATGTTGTTCTGCCAAAAGAATCGGGCAGCTTGGAAGGAGGCAAACCCGGACGCGAAAGGGAATGAGTGGATGAAGGCGGTATGTGTACATATATGCTATCGTTGATATCGGCGTTAACCAATCATTTCCTCCCTTTTTTCATTCTCCCCGTAGCTCGCTGAACAATGGAAAGATTCGCCTGAGAACCCAAATCGTGGTAAGGACCCCAAGTCGAAGAAGAAGAGTCGAACTACGTTGGATGTCGTGGCCAAGGATGCTGCTAGCTCTTCTCCGCCAGCTTCGTCACCTCGCGATGACTTCGCTAGCAGTGATTTTTGATCATTCGTTTGGTCGATTGGTGAGTCTTACAGTGGCTATATGCGCGCATGCAACTAATCGTCCGAGTCTTTCAGCTTTGCAGAATTCAAGTACTCTGGTTTCCAGACTCCTCCAGTTGATTGTCGTCTGATAGAATGATTGCTTTGACACACGTTGTGATGGACACTGTATTTTACCTCAATTCTTTGCTCTCATGGACTGCTCAGTAACAATGTTATACCGCACGTACGTAGATATTCTTTTGTATGCGGAATCCGAGTCGTTTTGGCACCTTGGTGGCTGTGCCGGGAAGTCAACCGCGTTCGACGTAAATAGGAATAAACACCATTTCAACGTTTATACCATCTGCGATTTCGCCAATCGTATCGATTTGCGTCTTCCTATTCACGTTTATCTTGGCTTTTTGAGGAACCTCGCTCTCTAATCTCAGGTGTGTAGTCTTTCTCTCCTCCGTATGGACAAACTCCCTATTTCTCGTGTCGTTTACTAGGATGGCACGAGGACATAAGTCCAATTTTTCCAAACGAAACGAAGGGTACACAGTCGCTCAAAACCATGCTATCGATCCCCACTCTAACAAAGATACGACCTACTCGGACGCCTATGGTTCAGGTTACAACTACAATCCCCAGACTAGCGCTTTGAGTGCACAGTCTTCATACACCTCTATGGCTTTCTACGCACCCCCCACGACTTCAAATAACACTTATATCGTTGATCCCTATGGGCCCGAGTTTAATGAAGGGTGGGGCGTACCAGGAGCTACTTCCACTCTGGGTAAAGACAATTCATTTGGAGAAGACTCGCGGGCAGCTATGGCTTCGTCTTCTTCTTGGGGAACTAGACAGTATTCCTCTAGCGTTTACCAACCTCCCCCTCCTGGAACCACCTCCCTATCACACTACCCTCCCCCAAATCGAAATAACAAACTCAACTCCGAGAGTCTCGATGAACCTCCCCCCGAGCCGACACCCTCGTCTCCCTCTCCTTCGTATCTTTCGATGTCTTCCCAACCTTCTACGCGTCTTTCTAATCCCGGAGACGCGAGGAAGTTGATTATACTAGATTTGAACGGAACTTTACTCTATAGAGCTCCGCCTAAAAGCAGGGACCTCTACCCGAGGAAGAGAGGACGAGGTGGTGCTAATGCACCGACAGCAGCAGCAGGAGTTAGGGATAGGGAAAGTGCGAGGTTAAAAGACGACGTCGTTTTCGAGAAAGACGGATTTGGAAGGGATATGCCCCGTTCTCGACCTCCTTCTCTTATGTTTGAAAAGGATGAACTCGGAAGGGACATACCCAGGCCTCAACCTCTCCCTCCTGTTCCAGAACGAGACGAATTTGGGAGAGATATACCACGAGCTTCCCTCGCTTCGCATGTTGATCCTTCCGCAACCAGAAATATCTCTCAACAACCTGGAGAACCATGGGACTTTTATAAAGACCCTCGCTACATCATGACGCATCCGTTGAGATTCGTTTATGCTCGCCCGTATATTCCCTCGTTTAGGAAGTATCTGTTCAATCCAGAGACGAGGAAATGGCTGGACATGATGGTTTGGAGCTCTGCTCAGCCGCATTCAGTAGAGGACATGGTTGGAAGAGTGTTTGGGGTCAATGAGGTGAACCGCAGCGGAGGTATTGAGAGAGGAGAGAACGTGGATGCAGGGACGCAAGAGGAGAAGAAAGGGGAAAGGGGAAAGAAGAATTTGGGTTTGATTGCGGCTTGGGCTAGGGACACCAGTCCGGACTCTAACCCACCTCCCTGTACTGTTCCTGCTAACCTCCGAGCCCCAAATCCTCGTAATCAATGCCCAAGTTATCAAGGTCGACCCCATTGTTGTTGCTGGCCAGTGGTGGTGAAGCTGAAAGCGGTTTCGTGCTAATGATTGAGGTGTGATATTTCAGGTACGGTGGCGTCTTCATCCCTTGTAACCCCTTCACCTTCAGCACATCCTCACTCGACCCATCATCATCATCATCCAAAGATAAAAACCCTTCCTCAGGCCTAAACTTGACCGGATCCGTTTTCTTCTTCACCCCCTCTCCCGCATCCTTCCCCAAATTCTTCGCTGTAAACCCCTTGGTCTTGTTCTGATTCAACCGAGCTCTTTAAAACCCCTTGCATCTTCTTCCCTGGTAAATCATACGCCTCATCTCCGGAAAGCACGAAGCCGCCTGGAACGAGAGCGAGTGTCAGCTTCCTTTACTTTGACTTTTGCCATAACAACTCGTAATCGGCGTCAGATGAACGTTCTTCAACGACAGTCGTCATGGCCGAAAACGCTCCCACTCCCAATTCCGCTCTTGAATCGAGTGAGTTTCGGGGGATCGAAGTGGATTTTAAGATGCGCGTTGACTGGGTACAAATGGGAGGGAAGGTGAGGAGAAAGTTGTTTCGGTGGAGAGGACTTGCGTGGTTTGATAGGGTGTTTGGGGTCCTCGGGAAAGATCATCTCTTTGTTCACTGGTAGAGTTGCGAGGGGATGTGGAAGCGGACCATCGATCCCAGAAGGACTCGAAGTGTTTGAACGTTCTTGCTCGGCTGGGGAGGTTGGAAATGTAGTTGGGGAGGTAGGCGTCCCATTTCTATAAGTGTACGGATGTGGGATGTAGTTAGTGATGAAACAAAGGTAAGTTAATAAGACGGCACACCTCATCGGGACATTCTCTAAACCTCAACAGGTAATCACTCGCAATCCCGACCGAGAGAAGCAGACAGAAACCAGCATCAAGCCCACGTTCTTTTGCTCCTTCCCCACTCCAAACTTGGCTTTAACCAGTACCCTGACCAAACGTGTGCCCACACCGGTATATGGGCTAATAGCGCTACTGATATGACCAAATCCGGATGAGCCGGTAGAACGAGCAGCCAGTCGAAGGGAGTGACGTTGGAACTATCCAGAGGGAGATAGACGGGGAGGTTGGGTATAGGTCTGATGATAGAGGGGAGGACGATCTAAGTAAGAAGGGAGAGACAAATGATGACAGATATCGCAAGTGAAAACATCACTCCGCCTGTGACACCTCCAAAAGCGAGCGCAGCATACTTGTACTGGGAACCGAGGAAAGTTGTTAGGAGAGACGGGAGGGGCCAAATGGCAATGAACGACTTCTCGGACAGTAGAGACATTGATGGGAACAACTTTGGGATGAGAAGAGATAGGAACGGTGTTAAGTATAAGCCGAAAGAGTATCCAGTGAGGAGACCACTGACGCCGCCATTGAAAATGAACTGGATTTTCTTTTTTCCACTAGGGGAAGCGAAAGAGTCAGGAATAGCGTCGTATTGAAGTGCAAAGGAGCGAGAGCGGTCGAGAGTGAGAAAAGCACCAGCGAAAGTGAGGGCGAGCGAACCAAACAGGAGAGGGAGAGCATACTAGGCGAGAGGGAACAAGGATGAGTCTGACAAGAGTGATGTCATGAACAGTCAGGGTGCTCCACCGCAGTTGCCATGATTATTGTGAAAGAAACGTCAGGGTGTTCAGTCAAGATCGAAAATGGCTGGGGAGAGTCGATGACGGGTCTTGTTTGGAAAGAAGGCGGACGGCACCCTGACAAATATTCTCACGGTCCACTCTCCTTAATTCCAGCTGTGCTCAACCTCGCACTCTGACTGTGGTAAGGCGCACTCCCCTGCCAAATTCAAACTCCGCGCATCGGTGGCTGTGAAGTGCATGTAAGTCAAGAAATGGCGAGTGCACTTCCTGACTCAACGGCAACTCAGATCCTTAAATGATATAGGAGAAAGTTCTTGAGATTTACATTTCATTTATAGTTATCAATTTTGAATTTTAGTACAGGAAGGATTTACAGTACATATCTATTAAAGTAAGGCATAAGAGTCCACGAATTTCCCAAACCAATTGATAACTACAAATAATTACTCTAACTCTCTCAATACCGAAGAAGTCCGAGGTGCATAGGTAGGCTTGTTGTTGAGATTAACGCTGACCCCAGAAACGACAGGAAAATGAGCGGATTTGATTACATAATCCACTGAGCGCGTCAAGGACGCGACCGCCAATGTCAAACGCGCGTCTCTCCAGTGCTCAAAAGCGCGTCGTTCACCATGGGAAAGCTTGCTGATGCCATGCGCTATGTTGGGCCCCGTAAGCGCAAGCTCAAGAGAAACACTGCGGCCACCAATGCAGCCCGACGAGGGACACCACTCCACCCTTCTACTACAAACACATCTAGGGAGCGACTCCTTGCCAAAAACGATGACGACGGTGATTCCGATGCATACTCTGATGGATTATCCGACAAGGAGAATGAGAATGCAGTTCTACGTGTGGAGCTGGAGGAGGAAAAGAGACAGAAGAAAGGATATCAACAGAGCCTTTACAACGCAAACAAACGCATTAAGAACTGGCATAACAAGGCAATGGAGCAACAGAAGGAGGTCAAGAAGAGGGACAGGATGCTAGAGTTAAAGGAGATAGAGATGAGAAAGCTGCGGGAACAAAAGACAGGGGTAGAGGAGAGGAATGCAGTGTTGCGGGAGGAAAAGCGGAGACTCCAAAAGCAAGCTGATGCACTCAAAGCCAAGATTAGACGTATACCGACTCGCATCAAAAACGCGCTGGAAAAGACGATGAGACTGTTTGGAGAGAAGGAGAAGAAAGGCAAAACTGTTCACCTGAAGGAGAAAGGTGTCGTTCCAAATTCTATTCGGAACATGCTTGCTGAGCTGGTCGCATTGGACAACGTACCAGCTCGGAGATGTGTCGACGCATTCAAGCGGATTGCTGGGGCTCTCGGTTTTGAGGTGGAGGGGGATATTTCCACCCGAACAACTAATCGGGTGGTTAAAGAGGCTGGGATAGCTGCGAAGATCCATGTTGTAGAGTCGTTCAAGGAAGCACAAGGTGACTAAATCTTACCTACTTGTCGGCAATGAAACAGAAATACTAACCTTGATTTAGGTATCGGCATCAGTTCTGATGGTACATCCCACAAGAATAACAACTACAAAACTCACTATGCAGGTGTCATTGACAAGGAAGGCAACCAACGAGAATTCTTTCTCGGCATTTCAATTGCTGCAAATCACACTAGTGAAACGCAGCGTGATGAGTGGATAGACTTGGTGGACTCACTTTACGAGATCTATCAGGATAGTCCATTCTGCAGCAATGAGGCCAACTCTCGTGAATTCTGGACAGCTGTCACCGGCATGCATAGTGACCATGCCGAGGACCAGAAGAAGCTCTACCGACTCCTCAAAGACTTCAAGGAACGGTGCGAACGGGAGAAACGAGGAGAGAAGTCAGTTTTGGGAATGAGTTCACCCGAATTGATATCTATTTTACTTCGAGTCCAACAAGAGGCAGTCAATGACGCTGGCGGCAATGGAGCATGGAGCCAGCTCACAGACTCCGAGCAGGCCGTGAAAGTTAAAAAGGCTTACCAGAAGGTTACGGAGACGATTGGACGGGAAGAGTTTGAGAAACTCACACCACAGGAACGGTAATACGCCGTGCGAAAATTCTCGCATTTTAAGTGTCAATATTGCGACTACGAGTGCCGATATTGTATCTTATAAGGGGAATATAAGGACTGTAGTGAGCCCTGAGCTGTCAGTCAAAGTGCGATATAGCTACTAAAGCTAGATATGGTGAAATGACTTCGGATTATTATTGATTCAAAGTTATTATGGCCTATGCTAGTCTCGAGATTGTAAAAACCTTCGATAATGACTTGGGACTGATGTTGGTAACTACCGATATCGGGAGGAACAGCTTATCGGACGCTCGACTTGTATATATTGTCACGATCCTAAGGGAAGGGGAAATGTTATGAACGGGAATCGAACCTTCGGCTTGATGCCGAGTTGCCACAAAGTGCGCCACATAGCGAGCTACTTAATGATCACAGACTACGTCTGGGCTAGGAGTAACCATGCAAATAGTGATCGATGGAAATCTAGAAGGACCGATCGTGGAGGTGTATAATAACCGCCTATCCATGTAAAACATCCACTAGATTGGCAATGATTGACGACATAAAGGGTACAACGGAGTTGCCACCTTGATCGAGGGGTAAAAGCTGTAAATATTGGAGTCTAGAATGGATCGACGTCGTACTGACACACTGCGGGGATCGAGAATAACATAACTCGGACGCAAAGCTGTAGAACGGGCGACCGTAAGTTCCGATATCGTGACCCAAAGAATCAAATGTAAAGAACGGTTGAACGGTTGCGATCGAGTAAGATCGACTACTACATAGAAAGCGAATATTCTGAAACAATGTAGTATTATACACGGACCGAGTACTATATCGAGTAGGACTATACCCAGTTTTGGTACTAGCACACGGACAAGGACATTTAAATAGTTTCTTTTATTATATTTTGTCGGACTCTCAAGTTTAATAGTTTATTATTTACAGTAGTATAAATAGGGTCGAGGATTGGCGTAGAAAAGGCAGATTAGTACTGTGGACAGTGCGGCTGTGATATAGGTCTCTCTACGGATATAAAGGATCCGGCTTGACCATACCAGTTGTAGTTCCAAGAACGTCTAAACCTTAAAATCGCATTCAAAGTCTGTTACCTTCGGGTTCAGCACCCTATATTGATTGGACATATTGTGTTATTTGACCTTTGATTGACTTGTTTGTTATTTGAACTTTGCCATTGTGATCTTGTTATTTGACCATTTGTTTGATCCATATTGTTGCCATTGAACTTGAACTATTGACCCAATTGACTGCCTATATTTGAACCCACATCCCCACACTCGAAACTTTGAACTTACACTACCTATATCGCTACAAAGACCTTGAAGGGTTCTGTCCTTTCAACTCGCATACAAAACTTGCTAGATCGTATACCTATACAGACTCACTTTTGTGGTGTTTGTTGTTGGTGTTTTGTCTAGTCCCACACAGCAGATTATATTGGAGCCCACCGCGAGGGGGTTCTTTTGTAGCAAAGTAACATTTGCTTCATTTTAACTATCAATATCGATAGTTATAACTTTATAACGAACGATTTAACAAGGCAAAATTCCTCCTAGACGAAGTCATACTTCTGAGGGGACAACATCGATTGAAGCTAGTGATCCAGATTTGTTAGCGAGACAAGTACGAATCTATCGAAAGTTTGTATCTCACTACACAGATAAAACACTTGCACAACAAATCGCAGCCGTAGCAAAGGCCGACGAGTCTTTTATACGCAATACAAGAAACGACGAGAAGCTTTCTAAAGACCCACAAGGGACTCTCTTGAAGCTTAAACATCTTTACAACTTGTATAACGGTTTGAAAGTTACCTACCCAGGTCAACAACTTCAATCTACATCTTATTTACCACCAATATCGATAGAAATGTCTGAAACGAATGATGCACCACCTGCACAAGCCGCTCCGGCGGCGCCTGCACAAACTGCTCAAGGAGGGAATCAGCCCTATAGCCTGATTCCTGACTATAATATATCGAGTGAAGCACTTAAGCAGCTTCGAAGTGATAAGCTGCCGAAAAAGTTCAAAGTGCCCCCTACTTTCGATAGTAGCAACCCAAGCCAACTGATGAAATTCTTGGACGAATTGGAAGAAGTTTTCCAATACGCCTATGTCGTTGATGGAGATGCGAAGATAGCATTAGCCATTACCTACATGGAGTACCATACTCGTCAATTGCATAAGGGGTTAGCTAAAGAATGTGGGAAGGATTATGAAAAGTTCAAGGAAGAACTTCAAAAAGCCTATCCTGAATCGGTTGATAGAGGAAAGGGAAGTATGGCTAGATTGCGAGAGATCGTCAATCAACATCGTATTATTCCTATTGGACAGTATGAGCGTCTGCTCAAATACATCCGAGAGTTCAAGGTTGAACACGCGAAGTTAGTTTTGCCACCAGCAGTTATATCGAATGCTGAGGCGGTGAGATTGTTCCTTCGAGCCTTGGAAAAGGATTACCACAATGCCATAACTCTCCTCTTGCCTAAGACTGATCCGTTGAGGCGTAAGGAAGATCCTTGGGATCTTGAAGATGTGATCACGGCTGCTTCAGAAGCGTGCCAGAATCATATATCGGTGATCTATGGATTCTATGGTGAAGATGCACCTGATGTGGAAGTACCGATATCGGTAGTCCCAAGACAGATTGTGACTAGAGGGTCGACTTCTCAAGCTTCCCAAAGGCCGCAAGTCCAGGTTAAAGTTGAATCACCTAGATCGGATGAACAGTGGCAGAAACTTACGAGTGATGTAGACTCTCATAGCGCGTATCTTAGAAAGTTACAGCATGAGATGGACCAAATGAGGGAAGCGACTCGAGGACCAAGAGCGTTGTATGTACCTAACAGGGACAACGGAGGTCAGAGACCGTTCCATTGTTACATGTGTCAATCTACTGAGCATGGAGTAAGGGATTGCCCTATTCAGAATGAATTTATCGAAAAGAAGATCTTGATAAAGAATAAAGATAATAGGTTTACGCTCAAAGATGGTAGTCCAGTACCATATGAAGACGCGAATGAATCTAGACAGACGAAAATCGAGCGCATCATAAAGAGAAAAAGGGCTGGGATAAAAAAGACCCCCAGTACTATGATGTTTGCTACTGATTGGGAGAATGAACAAGCCTACCTTATGGACGAACCAAGATCGTCCACAGTAGCGATATCGAACATGGTGACGGTCGATGCCGATAGATGGTCTTACATGGTAAACAAAGTAGATGCTATTGACAATCGAGTTGTCACTATAGAGAAAGATAGAAGGTTGTACGACCACGAAGAGTCGGAAAACTAGGCGTTCCAATGATTGGTGCTGCTGAGACTTCCTCTCAGTTTGTTTCAAGCGGAGGAGCAGT